>JACEII010000190.1:0-30166 GCA_014332785.1 Antheraea mylitta
ATTATATACGAACGAAGTCGTGGGCAGAGGCTTGTATTATATATACATAATTATATATATATATATATATAATATAAAATCATAAACCATATCTTAGTGAATAACTTAGTCTTCGTTATTAAAATCGGTTCACTCTATCAAAAGTTATTGAAATTTTAATGACAACGCGGCGTAAATACGAGAGAAAAGTAGATAAGTAAATGTATTTAATAAAGTCACATGACTTTATTGATCACTGTTGCCTACATAAGTATCCACGCGGACGAAGTCGCGAACAACAGCTAGCAATGACTAAACGTATTAAAAGACATAATTTTAAAATCAAATAAAATTAATTAGGAAGATTTATATATTAGTGATCGTTCAGTGATTCTGATTGTCCATAATTCATTAATTTTTTTAGTCTTATTATTATTGAGTTTTTTTTTCTAAAGAATAAATAAATATTGGAGGTAATTTATTAGCCGTAACGATTTTAAACTAAGGCAAATAGATAATTATAAATAAAGGTTTCTACGCGTTGATGATAAAGAAAAAGAAGTCACTGTTTCTAAAAATTTCTCAATGGTTACCTTTTTTTTTTCTCGAAATGACTACTACGCT
This sequence comes from Antheraea mylitta, assembly GCA_014332785.1. NCBI lineage: Eukaryota > Metazoa > Arthropoda > Insecta > Lepidoptera > Saturniidae > Antheraea > Antheraea mylitta. Next base: position 604 of record JACEII010000190.1, read on the forward strand.
ATTGACCTAGCAAGGTCTTAACAGCTTCACCGGACTACTAAGACGAGCGCTTAGGGCGCTCAGCCGATTTTAGTTGGGCAACTAGCTCAAGGATGCACGGCACACCTCGGCTTGGGCTGTTGCCTGTTCATAGGTAACATTAAAAACGCAACAATACCTACTACATAAAAAACAGTGCGTGGGCTGGCGTGGTAATTGTGCTCATATTTTCTTTTGAAAAGAGGCCTATGGTCTTGTAGTGGGTTCTTAAAGGCTTGTAATATAGTTGCAGTATACAAATACATAACTACCATACGTGTAACTCGTAACGTAATTTTTTCTTTACCGTGCTATAAAAAAATAAGAAAATTGATAGGGTTGATAGGATAAGCATAGGGGGAGATCGTACTGAACTGGTTTATCATCATAGGCATTTACATTTTTAATAGATGATTTAAAAAGCACGCTGCCGATACTTCCATTCGTGGCTAAGAAAACCGAACCGGGAGAGGATCTTTCGGCCACAATCTCGATAGGTGTTCATACCGCCAAGTGGACGAGGGTGAGAGGCCCGCTTATAACGTCTCATGCGTTTTTCCTTTAAGTTTCCAAAACCGGTGGATATCATGCTTTTTTGTATCTCGTTTTGCATTTTAAACCCTAGTTTATATTCGCTTATCTATGTACAGATAATTATATCAAGATGAAACGGTGTACATGAATTGAAACCTGATTTTAAGTGATCACCACCGTAGATAGACACCAGCAACATCAGAGAAGTCGCAAGTGCGTTGCTAGACTGTGTTAGCGGGGGAGGAGGAGGAGAAGGGGAAGAGAGATAAGGGAAAGGGAGGGAAGTGGGTCTCCGGCGTTCTCACTGACCGAACGAGGCACAACAATTCAAGCATTGTTACTTCATGTCGGTTTTCTGTGGGTCGGGTGGTACTAGCCAGGGCAAGCCGACCCGACCCATTCATGCTGAAACCAGTTATAGCATCAGAGTGGCTCTACCACCTACAAATGATTTTACGAGCTTCGAAACGTCTGCAATAGGGAAACAGGTTATGTTTCTATGATAGGCGTTAAAGAGTTGTTAAACTATGTAATTTGCAGTGTGCGTTAACACAACAGGCGTTGATGCAACGGTAAATGCACGCAATATAGACACAGGCTGGCTTGTAGCTAGGTAACTCTTATTTATTTTATTTTTTTCGACTTGCGTAATGCTCTTGACCTGATGGGCCGTCACCAGTGTAATTGTTCAATTGGTTATTGTCCACAGGCGTTTAACCGTTGGGAAACAAGTTCAAAAGTGCCAAAACGGTCGAAACTTGACTTAGGCTATTGCCTTGGACGCAACACCGCAAATCTATCTAAGCTAATCATGCATATAAGAATTAGTGAAGTACGCATGTGTGCGTCATGAGCTCAAACACGTATTTTGTACTAATCAAGTTAGCTAACTTAAGTTCTAAAAATACTGCAAATAAAATACCCTTCCACCATATGTGTCCCCACCTGAGTGTGTGTATGTGTGTGTTAAGCTGGTAAATAAAACATTATATGTCACTCTATAGCGCTAGCATCGTTTTTTTCGATCTCACTACTTTATTGACCTAGCAAGATCTTAACAGCTTCACCGGACTACAAAACGTTAGCATCGTGCTTGAGGTTCCACTGAGAGGGATCGAATCTAGGGGCACAGGCGCCCGATGTCTGGGCTGCACTCAATTATGCAGTTGCAACAAGAATTACCGTGGTACCCCTATTGAATAATTTAGACTGTAGGCACATTAGTATTTTTAGTAACGAGTAAAGATACACACAGTAAACGTAAGAAAATTAAAGCTATACAAATTTCTATAATTTATAAACTTTTAAAATTTTATTCATCATTAAATCTACTCGAACTACAAGTCTACTATGCTACTTAATTCCAACAGTTAGAGAACTTTTATTAGAAAAGCCAGTTGATAATTGACATTTATTTTTATTAAACTTAATTATTTTCACCTACATCTAAATAGCTACGGGAATCATTGAATGTTTTTCCTACTTCAAAATGTCAGATAAAATACAGTTTAGCGCACTTATCAAAAATGAATATACAATAATAAAGTAAGTTTACTCATTAATTTGATTAATCAATTAGGAACAACATTTTAAATTAGATTCATATTTTCACATTTTGATTAAATTAATGAAATAATTAGACCTCCATGCGGTAGTGGTGCATTAGATGAAATGATTGATTTTAAAATAACTCTTAGGATAACCGGATAACCGCTTGTCACGTATATATTATGTACTAAAACCTCGAATCATTGAGTTACTATAAAACGTAAGTTTATTCAAAGAAAAATAAACGTAGTTAAAAGGAAAACTACAAAGCAGTATTAGGAAACTAATTTTTGCTCATAGCTATGCTGGTGTCAATCTAGAATTTCAGCATTTCAGAATTTCAAGCGCCGTGTTATTATTTACCATTCCCTTCACTTATGCACAATAAACTAACTATATTTCGTAAAACACCACCAAATTTACAAAATATAGAGTCAAACAACACAAGATTATGAATAAAATATAAAATCCACTACATAACAGACTAAAATCCCTCCAAAAACTCCAATAACCTATTGTTAGTATAACCCGCAAGTACCTACTTGTGACCCTTTCTGTACTCCTCTTCGATATCGCCAAGGCCTTCGATAAGGTCTGGCACGGTGGGCTCATCCATAAATTATGTAAATCTCGCGTACCCGATAGGTTAATTCATATTATCCGCGATTATTTATCTTACTGATAGGACATTCCGCTTCAGAGTGGATGGTGAACTATCGCTGCCCCACCCGATACGCTCAGGTGTGCCACAGGGTTCCATACTCGCGCCCACGCTCTTCAATCTTTTCATCAGTGACCTACCTCGGTCTCGGGGGGTCGAGGTAATTTGTTACGCTGACGATACCGTTATTTACACTTCCGGCTGGCGGTCGGACTTTCTTAGGAAGCGCATCGAAAAAGCCGTTCATACTCTCGGTGAATGGTTTCGTCGATGGCGCGTAGAAGTTAATCCCGATAAGAGTGCCGCAATACTCTTCGATCCCACGAAACGCGCTAATAAATTTGAGCCCATCAGGCTATACGGAATCGATATCCCTTGGGTCGAAGAGGTCAAATATCTCGGTGTTACATTAGACAGACATTTAAAGTTCAATTCACATATAGACAGAGTGCGAAACAAAGCCGTTATGGTCTTGGGTCGCCTCCATCCATTGCTTTGTCATAAGAGTAAGGTGTCCCTCAGACATAAGCTCACTTTGTATAAGACGTGTATCCGTCCCTTGATGACATATAGCTGCCCCGTTTTTGCGCATATGTCCAAAGATAACTTTCATAAGCTGCAGGTTCTCTAAAATCGTGTTTTACGTAAAGTGACCAGTGTCCCGTGGTACATCCGGAGAGTCGATCTCCATAGAGACCTAGAGATCCCTTTTATCTGGGCGTACGTAAAATCACTTACGATTAGTTATTTTGAAAAAGCCGCTGATCATCCCAGTCCGTTAGTGGTATCCGCCGCAAACTATGAACCCGGAGCTAACGCTGCGCGTTATATAAGACATCCACGACACATTTTTACCGACCCTCCTGATTCAATCACGTCAGCGAACGATCAGTACCAGCTTGTCCCTCGAAACAGAGCGTGTTCACGCCCACGCCCACGTAACCACAGATCACACCGCCGTGGTCTGGGGGTTAATTTTGCTCCCGCACACCCGATTAGGCCACCCACGGCAGCGGCTCAAGCCTAGGTTCGATCCCTCGGTAGGGAGCCCTTGAGTGCGTTGCTTGCGCGATACGGTGACACACAAATATACATCACCGCTACAACACTACACGATCACCCCCACACATGTGCACACCTACACGCTTAGACATGAAAGTGGAAGGGTTTACTTTTTTTTTTCCTTATCGAATTGAAAATCTCTCAATTTTCCGATAACAAATATATGGAGGAGTTGATGAGGCGTGTATGCTTGGTACACATATACGTTTCAACAACTCATACATATATGAATAGTTAGCTAGGTTAGCTAAGATAGGTCGCGATTTTGCATGCAACAGGCAACAGCCAAGCCAAGGTGTGCCGTGCACCCTTGAGCTGGTTGCCAAAATAAAATCGGCTGAGTGCCTTAAGCGCTCGCCTTAGTAGTCCGGTGAAGCTGTTAAGACCTTGCTGGGTCAATAGCGTAGTCATTTCGAAAAAAAAAAAACCCTTTCTGTACACCTGAACACGTGTATTCAAAATGTAATGATCGGTGGATGAGTTACAGGTGAAAGTGTAAGAAACAAACATATTAAGTTTCGCATTTAAAATATTAGTATTGATCAAACTAAAGGGTAGAAAACGTGTTTTAAATATGGATTGTTAAAAAGGCCTAGTATGAAAATGCATTATCCGACCGGTCTTGTGCAACGACAGCGAAAGGTGGCCGGTCCCAGGCAGAATCAGCAGCTACATGTCACTGAGATGCTGCGATGGATGTGTGACTTTACATGATTAGATGCATTCGAAAGCCAAGGTATCCTTGGAGACCGTGACATCACAGACAAGCTGCAGGAGAGTCGACTTTCTGTTACAGTCAAATGATTCGCAGCCCTCCAGACTACATCGGAAATACATACGTAAGCATTACTGTAAAAGACGTAAAGTCTCGCGGTAGGCCCAAAAGCGCTGACTATACGTGGTTAAGGTGGACTTAAAAGAAAATAACCTGACACAAAAATATCCCGAAGACCAGGCAAAGTGGAGGAAGCTTAATAAGAAAGGGGATACTGACACCAGGCTGGGAAAACGCTAGCAAGAAGAAGATGGATTTTTCATTTCTCAGTGACATTCGAGAACAAGAGCAGTTGTCGAATCTTTGTTTCTGTGCTTATTGAAAAAAGTACTTCATTAATTCCATATAATTATCTAGTATTTTATTTATTTAAAAAGAGTGAACGTATATATATTTTCAAACTAATAACATAATTATTGTAATGAGATCTATTAAAATTAATTTATTTTTATATGATACTACCTGATTTGAAATATGTATTTTTATTTGAATGCATAACTAAAGTTTTCACTCGGCGATTGTTTTATTCCGAAAAAAGTATTTATATGTTTATATTCTATTCTCGTTCGTTACATTCTTGTTGGGAATGTCACCGGATCGAGAAATTGTACCAAAAGATAATTCTCAAGTCACTCAGGAATGTTGGCAGGATTGATATAATTTTTTTAGAGCCAATATGGATTATGGGTATCCAACCCATAACCTATGCTTATGTATGGATAATGTATAATGTATATCAGTTGAATATGTAGTCCGGTGAAGCTGTTAAGACCTTGCTAGGTAAATAGCGAAGTCAGTTGAATAATTTGTAATTTTCTTTTTTTATATATAAATACTAGCTGTTACCAGCGGCTTCGCACGGATTTTTAAATATGTTAAATAAATGTAAAATTATGATTAGATGTGTAAATTACAGAAATACTCTCTCAAAAATATTTGTAAGTACGACATGGAGTTTTTGGCGGGATTTTAGCCTGTCATGTAGTGGATTTTATATTTTATTCATAATCTTGTGTTATTGGACTCTATATTTTGTAAATTTGGTGGAGTTTTACGTAATCTAGTTAGTTTATTGTACATAAGTGAAGTGAATAGAAAATGATACCACGGAGCATGAAATTCTGAGATGCCACAAAAACTCCCTAGCAGGTTCTTACAAGGGATCCACCATCTTGTTAGAATATTGACTCACACGACGCAATATTGAGGTGATTGCACGACGTTTGTAATATTATCGACTACGTGACGATGGCAATAATAATCTGAAAGACTAATTGCCAAAAATAAAGTTAAAAAAAAAGAACGACATGCACATCATATACTGTAACAGGTAACATGTACCTTACATATGTGAATACTAACAGTGTGTCGAACGGGATGGGATTTATCCTCATCTACATACCTGAAACTTTAAACTACTATGTACCATCCTCAGTACTCAGTTACACTATATTAGAAAGTATTAAAAATATTAAGCTATACATTATCGAACATGTTTTAAATCTTTTATTATATAGATATAATATGCCCATATTGTCGATATAATTAGGTTATTGATATACGTTGCTATAATTTAAATCACATATAAACATTTGACTTTCAATTATATTTATTCTTGGAGTCCAGGACAGCGTACGTCTCACGCGCATGTTTACAGTGAACAACAAATTTTGAGTCAATTCCACACAGACGGATGCACGGGTAACAGTTCATCACTACATAGTGCAAAACAAAGTCCTTTGCCACGTCTCTCTATATGTCTGTTCGCGACAAGATCAAAAACTACAGAACCCTTTTCATGCCGTTTTTACTAATATATAAAATGATTCTTGACCAAGGTTTAGGTATAGTTTGTCTTATTGTCAGGGCGGGCAACGTCTACTGAACCCGCTAGCTTAAAATAAAATGGCTAATTAGTTAGTTATTTGTCCGTAAAATTCCCGTTCAAATCTTACTTGTAGTCCGGTGAAGCTGTTAAGACCTTGCTAGGTCAAAAGCGTAATCATTTCTAAGAGAAAAAAAAGTTCAAATAGGTCCAGCCGTTTTGGAGATTACTCGGAACAAATAAACAAACAGACATATCGACAGAATAAAAAAAAATGTTGATATTTGTAGCACCACAGAAACAAAACTAACGTAGAATAAACTTTTTGAGTAGGAACACAAAATAAACCATGAAAATATTTGCGATAGAACGTTATCGCGTTACCATTGCAACGCATATAATACTGACATTAACACGCAGCGGAAGCTTCCAATATAGCCCGATTTTGAGACATTCTTCATTCGTACTCAGCTGCTATTGATTTTAACATGGTGATAGCCATCCTCGATAAACGAGCTATCTAACACTAAAAGAAACTTTCAAATAGGACCGGTAGTTCTTGAGATTAGCGCGTTCAACCGAACAAACAAACAAACTCTTCAGCTTTATATATTAGTATAGGTATGCTTAAAATATACTTGTAACATAGACTTAACTTATGAAGCTGGTAGAGTTATCAAAATTATACTGAAGTAGCGTTAAATAAAGATAACAAATGACTTTTATTGAATCCTTCCCTGACGAAATAAATTCGATTTTTTAGATTTTCTCATAATAATATTTATAAAAGCCATGTTCATAAATAATAATGTGCAGTGTTGCTTTTGTGAAAAAGTTGAAATTAAATTTTTAATATGGTGTACTCTAGTCTCCACAATACCTGTACTCTTATTTTGGAGAGTTCGGTATCAACTGGGCCTCACAAAATTGTACACTATCATGAAGTCTTAACCTTATGATAAAGAACAAAATATCTCGATTTTGTGATATCTGTTAAGCTGATAGGTCTAAGTAATTTATAAAAGCTTTTATTATTTTTTAGCATATAATGTTTATTTAAATCAATTGTCACAAGCTGAATTAGCACCGTACGGTTAGACCTACGACTTCGTAATTTAACATGTTTGTTCAGTCCCATAATAGAAGCTTGTTTGAAAAGTATTTTGAACTTTATCTTATGTCTTTTTCTATACTCCTGACAATGTGTAATGAGTACACACGTGTATATATTAGTTAAAGCCTAAAACTGTAACAAACAAACAAACCTTAATATATTGTATCTCATTATATCATATATTTTATTATATATTTCATTATATTTACAAAGAAAAGCTTCCGCATATATTTGCATAATTAGAGGAACGTATATAAACAATATTTTACAGGTCCGTAGCATCAGTTCAGAGCTGTACGCACATCATTTACTTATTTTCTTCTAACAACACAGGAAGACGAACAAAATGGTCGTAAGTATTCAATCAAATAATTCTTTCAAATTCATATTCGAAAAATGAACATTCATTGTCATCGTCAGCTTGTAGGAGAACCACCGCAAGGGTATAGACTCCTAGCAAAGAAAGGTATGGGCATAATAATCACGCCAGCTCACGACGTATTGGCGATTTCACGCTCTGAGAAATTCATAGATCCATATTTTTCAACATACAATAATACTTTAAGTGCATTTCTCAGGCTTGGACTTCCTCAAGACGTTTACCTTCGGCGTCAGCCTATATGTTACCAATTTAAATTAGTTAACGTACGCGAATTCAAAAAAATCGTCGGTACATACTGAGATTCGCACCTGCCGACATGGAAATAATATTTCAACGAGCAAACCATAGGCCCACCACGACTTATTTCTCATTGGTATTGTAAAATGTTTCATTGGTGAATATTTATAGAAACGTCTTAAAAGGATGATTTTTTTTACGTAAAAAATAAATTTCTTTTATAATGGTGCTCCGGACATTTATACAAATTTTCACCTGTATGCAAATTTCTCTAGCTTCGCTATTTCTTTTTCGGGCTAATTTGACCGAACTAATTTCTCTCCGTTTTGACTTAGTATTGATACTATACTACTAGAATATACTACAGCATTTTTGTTGTCTTATATTCAGATGTACTTTTTTTCACTTTTATGTTTAATATCTTAATCTCTATGTATAACCATCCACACTGAATTTTATATTATTCACGTGTCGTGACAGATATTTACAATTTTGTTAAACAAGACCTATTTCATTCGAATTTTCAATTTCTTCAGATGGTCAAGGAGTTGCTGTTTTTGGCCTCAGTGCTCATTCTAGGACTACAATCCGGGGTCAATGCTGATCTTGGTAAGTGACCATATAGTGTAAGGTTCTACGTATACCATTATTTTCTTGTCGATGATGCCAATTGATATTAATACCTACTAATACCCGTGACCTTGTCCGCATTGTTCTTCTCATAGCATGTTTCACCTCTCTACGGAAACAAAATACGTTTTTTTTACATTTAAGTATAAAGTTTAGGTTCACCATTTGCATAATAGTATATCAGTATTCATGTTTTTCTAGTTACTTGCATAAATCAACTGGTTATGTTACCGAAGAGGTGGACTTTGTTTCTAATTCATATATTAAATCTTTAGATTATATAAGCCGAAACGGAAATAAGATTAGCAAGCCCAGCCATAGACTGAATTTACAAAACCATAAGTTAGCTAGTTACTTTTATTCGAGACTGTGTGTCTTGGGCTTTCATTGGTCTATGCAAGGATTACTATACTTAGTTGTCAGTCACCCGATGCCAACTGGGGTTAATACGTCTCAGATAACCAGTGAATAATACGAGCTTATTTATTGCTAAATTGAACCACCGTTCCAAATCCACCTACTTCTTTTATTTTGGTTTAAGCATTTATAATAATGTGTATTTTAACAAATATATTCTAGTTCCGTCTGTTAATATTTCAGGTTTTAAAAGGACATAAGGTTTGGAGTGTGCGATGACTTTTAGAAACTCTTTATATTTTTGTTGACTAGCTTCATGGTGTGTTTTATGTTTACTTCGTTAAATTGTCTTCCCTCTATTAAATTTTATATGTTCATAATATATTTCCTCATATTGTTATCAGCTATATTACAGTTATTACTTTTAAACACTTTATAATAAATGATAATAATAAAGTTTATTACAATAATTGTATATACAATATTGTTTAGGTGGTCTGAATCCCCTCGACACATTTGGTAATTTGGTAAACATGGGCCGTACCATCGCTGAAAACGTCGTGGCGTGTGGTCTCAATTCCTGCGGTCCTGGAGCTCACTGCATCATCGAAGGCTTCATTCCCACTTGCGCTTGTCTCCCTGGATTCGTAGGGAACCCAACAACGGGCTGTCAGCAGATTATGTATATAGGTGAGTTCACGCAATAAACATAAAAAAGGCTCGTTGGATGTACGTATTCACACTTTAGTGACGCAACTGATATTCATGAATTTCGCACTATTTGTCAGAGTACTTGCAAAGTATTACCAATAGTATTATTTCATTGCAAAAAAATCTACGTAATAATTTAATTCGTTTCTTCACTATAAAATGTATCAAACTATAAAATTTTAATTTACCCTTGGTACTTATTTCATTAGTACGTAGATTGTAATAATTACCACGGAATTGTTTAAAGTAATTTTCTTCACCAGTTTATTTAGTCTGGCTGTTGAAGGTCTGTCTAAATGCGAAATAAATTTGGGAATCAATTTTTATGATAATTATTATTATAGTTTGGTAAATCAACATATAAATATGTGTTTTGGTTCCAGCTTCGTAATCATATGCCAGAATGCAGCTGCCCTGCTGATTACAACGGTAACCTTATGTCCGCTTGTACAGCTCTTAAGTATAATAACTAAGCTTATGAAATATTCAGCTGAATTTTGCATTTTTTTTTGTTGTCTATTGTTACTCTACAAAATTTTGCTGCGGCCCTTATACTACTAAGCACAAGGGTTCTAGCGAAGGCTCATGTTTAATTTTGCACATAATTGATTTACACACTTTCACATTCACTTAACGGAGAAGGTCGTACAAAATGAACTCCTGCGCCCAGAATATAAACGTAAATAGAAATCGGCTAAATTATTAATTCCGTAGAATCGATCATTTTCTTGGTACTCCTATCTATTGGCCTATGGTTTAATAAGTGTCAAATACAATATTCATAAGATTTGTTTCACACGAGTGTGTAACATGCCACAAATGTCTTTCAACATAATGATATTTTGGCAGAATGGAAGATAAACACGATTATGAGTGAAGTTCCTACATGATATTGATAGAGTCTATGAAACTGAAGGTGATCGTTTTACCTTAAAGAGTCATTTTGTACCACTTAAGCCCATTTTTATGCACAATATATACAATAATTTGAGAATATTTTAACTTGTTGGTAGTAAACTATATCTAACTACAATTATGTAAGATATATCGTGCCTAAGTGTGGGACGGCACGGTTTGTCAATTACAACTGGTATGTAACGGCTAAGTTGAAATATAATATACAATTTTTTGGGAAATATGAAGTTTCACTGTCAATCGAAAACCGTACCCTAAATAGCCTTTTTTTTTTTAACGTGGAGAAATCCATCATGGACTGGGCCAAGGCTCCCGGGGGAGAGCCTGTCGTGAACCGCCCACCCGAACGTGCGAGTCACGTACGGGCAGGGCGTTACGGCGACTCTAACCGGCTAAAACTCCACGGCAACCAACGCCGCACTATGGAAGTGTCACGGGGTAGCATGAGCAAGCTCCGCAACACCCCCGGCGGCAGGCGTTTCCCACGCCACACCCGGCTGAGGCAGCCCGGTTACGAGACTGCCTCCCAGCCACCCGAACCCGTGCAATGGGGAGGATCGAGATGTTGCGTTACCGGCGGAGCCCACGGACGCAGTGAGCTCATCACGGTATGGTAAGGGCGTCCCCACGGATCGTTATCCAGTGTTTTCAATAGTCTCTCTTTAGCCAGGTCCTTGGCTTTCCTGATCGAGAACTGGAGCGTTTTTTTCGCCTCTCTGAACTGCTCAAGCAACTGTGCCTCTGTAGTCTGCTCCCGTCCAAGCCGCCGTCTACGGTATCTAGCCAAACGCCGCCTCGCTGACATACAGTCAGCTCGTAATCACGCGATCTCGTTTGTCCACCAGTAGACCCGCCTCTTTGGTGGGTTGAATCGGACTCTGGGCATCGATGCGTCCGCAATGCGAATCATGGCACCTAGAAACCATTCAGCTTCCTGATTGACGTTCACTGGACCAGTGCTTAAAGGCATCGAGGACTCCACTAGCGAGGCTTCAACCACCATTCCCGGGTTGACCTTTTTTATTGCCCATCGCGTTGTTGGGCTGTGTGTGTACAGGGCCGGGACGTGTTGTGACCGACTGATCTCGAACCTAATATACACGTGGTCAGAGAGAGATTCCACCTCGTCCAAAACTCTCCAGCTGTGCATTCGTCCAGCGACTTCCGGTGAAACGAATGTCAGGTCAACGATCAATCCTCCGTTATATCGAACACACGTGTTTACAGAGCCTACATTGACCAGGCAGAGACCTGTTTCCAGCGCTCATTCCTCCAGAGCTCTTCCGCGTGAATCCGTGACAGGAGATCCCCATGCCGAAGATTTCGCATTGAAATCCCCCGCAAGTAACATGGGACACGGCAACTTTTGCCTCACAAATAGGCCTAAGCGGTCCAAGAACGCCTCGAATTCAACCATCGGTCGATTCGGCGAAAAATAGACGCTCAATACGATGAACTCATCCCACTGTGCTGCAACGAATCCATCATCCCTAGCGATTGCAGTTAAAGAGGGGCAGGTTCCGTCGACTGAAGCTACGATGGCCGCAGAGTTTGTGATGTCCTTTATCCAATTACTTCCTGTGGGCACAAAGTATGGTTCCGCAACTATGGCAAGTTGTATTGCCCATTCTGCCATGGTTTGCAGCAGCAGATCTTGCGCTGCCGCCGCTACCTCACTGGCGGCGTTCTTCCGCAAGCCGGGTCCATTCTTGTTGCTCTGCCTATTGACCGTGGCACAGGATTTGCTTCCCAATGTATGGTCTGCTGGGCGGTTTCCATCGGCACATACAGAGCAGTATGGTTCAGATGTGCAGTTGGCTGCTTTATGTCCAACGCCGCTACAACGGAAGCACTGGTCACTTCTGTCAACCGCTACCGAGCATTGCCTCATGACATGTCCTACTTCATGACATCGAAAGCATCTTGTCTCTCTGGGCGGGAGCAGCCTAACCTGGACTGCGAACCAACCCACGACTAGTTTGCCTTCTTGGGTGATCTTCTTCGCGGCGGCAGTAGGACACCGTACCCAGACATTACCGGATCCGCGTACAGTGCGACGTATGTCGCCAACCCTGACTTGGCCGACCGAGCAGCCACCCTTCGCAGCTATTACAGCCGCCACTTCTTCTTTCTTTGCTGAGTCATCTAGGCCCATCAGCCGAAGACTGGCACACTTAGTTGGCCTTGTCACTTCGACCATGCCCGCCCCGATGGATTCAGCAAATACGTCCTTTAGCTTCTGAGCTAGGTTGTCCGCTTTTTCGCCGCTGGTAGATCCAGGTACCTCTAGTTTGCGTGCTCCAGTTGCAGTCTCTCGGATCCTTACATACGGAATCCCCAGGCTGACCATATCTACCTTCTCTTTAGCAACAGAGACTATCCGCCCATAGTCTATGCCGTTATTTTCCGCTCCCAGTTGGAGCTTCAGCAGTACTGCTGAAGCACGCGGAACAACAAGCTTCGTAGTTCTAGCCGGGGGGTTCGGCGCCTGGCGATTTTTAGCCACCTCCTTTCCCGTTCTCTTCCAGTCTGTCTCTGAGTTCGGCAGGACTTTAGACGTTGTTGGTCTTTGCGCAGTAGTCTCAGCCTCCCGCGCAGCCATTGTCTTCTTTTTTCTTTTCCTTTTCTTCTTCGTGTCCTTCCTCTTCTCCCTAGCTGCAGTGCTAGCCGCTGGGTTACCGAGGCGCGCGCTCAGCATGTTGTCCAGATGAACTTTCAGCGTTTGCGTCATCTCTTCCAACCTCTTATCTAGGTCCTGCTTCGGGCGCTGGCGCCTGCTGGGCTGTGCAGGTGGGAGTTGGGGCTCGTCTTTCTGCGCAAACATTGAGTGCGAAGTGCCTGCTGTCGGAACCACGGTCTGAGGACTGGTTCTAGCCACGAGAGTCTCACTGCGGATTCGTTCCAGCTCCGCCCTCAGTTCAGCAACCTCCTTACGGAGTTGTGCCAGTTCTGTCTCTTTTTGCGTATCCTTCTCCTCCATGTGCTTATACGCCGTTTGGAGCTTCTCCATTTCTTCAGAAGGCGTTCGATTGCACATCTCGTTGATCACATCAACGATCGATGCAGTCGCCTCGTTCAGCGCCTTAATGCACACTCCATGCAGGTTCCCGGATTTCTTGGCGACACATCTAATCATCTCAGTGTCGTCAATCACTCGCTTGTGGAGATCTACCATCGGCCTCTCTGTAGTGTCTGACGGAACCGCAACCTTCCTGGCTGCGCGCTCCTGTCGAAATCGTGTGGCCATGACATCGATCTCCTGTAGAGCTTTGAGACGCTGCTCCTCTTTCTCAGCTTGCACAAGAGCCACCTTTGCTGCCGCCAGGCCTACATAGTGTCCTGTCGTCGCAGGGCGTCCTATCTGCTTCTTTGGCTGTTGCACCTTATCCTTAGCAGAGGAACCTGGCTCCTCTGCTGCGGTTTCGGCGTCCGATGCAGCAGCGTCCGACAAGTGGCCCACGGGCGGTGGGTTGTCACTGTCATCGCTGCCATGGGCCGAATGATAGTCGAGGGCAGCCTCCTCGGCAATCATCTCCTCGGACAATTCAGCAATCCTTGTACAAATAGCCATGGTCGTCGTAGGTTTAACAGGATCGGCTGACCGCGATTCTGCCCTGGTCCGTGCGCTCACTCTAGGCAAAGTTGTGCCCCCCCCAGAAACGGTGGGGCAGCCTGAGCCCGAGGGCTCGGGGAGGGATTCTCCGCTAACAGCGGTACCCTCCTGGGGTATGACTCTTTTAAACTTTGCTTTCATGATGTTACTCCCCCTCGTCGAGTTCGCAGTACGCCTGCCGGAATTGGTTAACACCACCAACCCCCCAGCCGCTATACGGTACTAGGCCGTTGGGGTTCATATGAACCCTCCTCCGCCCTAGCCCGATACTGAGTGCGCTGCTCACACGTCACACTCAGGAGTTTTTCTCGGCTCTCCAGCCTAGAGCCGTAGTGTTCTGCGCCAACAGGGCCACTTCTAGTAGGATGTGGCTCTTCACCACGCACTACGGTCTTGGGGGGCAGGCTAAGGCTCCACTAGGAAGCTGTATTGCGCCTGTTGTTCCCCCCCTGCGGTTCCGAGGTACCCCCCCTCATGTACCCCATCCCTACTTCGACCCTACCCTAAATAGCCTATACATACTAAATATGGGAGATTCCATCTCAAACAGACCACTTTCATACCTGAGTTCTTTCGATTTGGCTGAGCTTCTTTTTGTTATTTTTTTTTACAATTTTTACTAGGAATTTTCAAATTCTTATCACAACCTAAAATACTACAAATTTTTACAAAAGCTTTTCTTTAGAATATTTTTTCCGAGTTACTAACGTTATTATTAATTCACTTAAAAAAATGTTCGATAAATTCTGGAACACGTGCTATCAAACATGAAACGTGCAAATTTTAGGCTTTAACTTTTCAACGACAGGATAAAAGAAATTTTGTAGTTAGACTTGTTTCATAAAACACCACCTTGGGAATTTTTGAAACAACCCCAGAGTTTGAAAAACCGAGGGGAAAACTAAATAAATATAATTAATTAATTAATTATAACTAGCTTTGCCCGCGGCTCCGCACGCTCTTTTTTAATTGTACTAAAGAATTACAAAATTGTGAGACTATGTATAGTTATAGAAATGCTCTTTAAAACAATTGTAAGTACGAAACGCACGCGACTTACAGTAGCATGTAATGTATACAATAAATATATAAATACTTACAGCGTGCCTAATGAGGTTTACCGCCAGCAACATATTTGGAATTTTAATCCACCATATAACTTAGTGCTGATGCTGTTACAACGTTTTTAAGTCATAAATTGCATGGATCGCAGGATGCAATTGGTGTGTTTTGTAATCTATCTAACTTACCTTTGACTACGTTGACTTCGTTCTCTTATTCTAAAATTAAAACATAACGGTATTTGTGCAGCCTCTCTAGATCTTCCGGTCTCCTATTTTAAAGATCGCTATCATAGAGTTAGTATAGACAGGGCAACGTCTGCGGGATCCTTAACTCGATTTGACGTTCCACAGGGTTCCATTTTAGGGCCTCTTTTGTTTCTAGTATATATAAATGATTTGCCGCTAGTGGTTGATAATTGTGCAGATGTGGTTCTTTTTGCATTTGACACGTCGCTTATATTTAAAGTAGAAAGAATACATTTCGAGTTTAGGTATCTAAGCAGTATCTTAAATAAAATTTCCGATTGGTATGCATTAAATAATTTATTGCTAAATGCACACAAAAGATAATCCATAAGATTTACTCTGCCTAAAGTTCCACCTACTGATAATAAAATCGGGATTCAAGGAAATCTACTTGGCTTAGTTGACAATACCGTCTTCCTGGGTATTACACTTGATTCTAAATAACAATGGGGTCCTCAATTAAAAAAAAATAATTGGAAGATTAACTTTTGCTGCGTTAGCAGTTCGAAAGATTCGCCAGCTAAAAGACATTGCCACTGCTATGGCCAACGTTGGTCTACTTCGCTTACTTCCACAGCTTAATGTCTTATGGTATTTTGTTGTGGGGGACTGAAGCTGAGGTGGATACCATATTACTACTACAAAATCGGGTAGTTCGAGCAATCTATAATTTGGGGCTTCGCAAATCATTTAAAACTAAGTTTCAGGAATTCGGTATTTTAACTCTGTCCTCCCAATATATTCTTGAGAATTTGATATACGTCCGCAAAAACTTAGGTAATCTGGACTTAGTAAAAGACCGACATAACTTAAATACTAGAAATAATAACAAACTGGTCACTCCATGTTTCAGGCTGACTAAGACCAGTAACAGTTTTTTAGGTTATGGTATTAGATTTTACAACAAAGTCCCAAAACATATTACCGATCTGGCAGATTATAAGTTCAAGTTTTATGTCAAGCGAATCTTAATACTTAAAAGCTATTACAGGGTGGATCAATATGTGAACGATGGCGGCGTCTGGAGGTGATGCCTCTCTCTGTGCATCCACAAAAAAACGAATGTGACCTTATATGTCTACTATGTTGTAATTATTAAAAAAATATTATGTATTATGAAAAGATGAATCAGTTGTATTCTGAACTGGTGGTAGTTTTAACGTTCATACGTGCCTTCTCAAGGCCTAAATTGAATAAAGAGTATTTTGATTTTGAAGCTCGAGAAAATGCTACTTATTGTATAAAGAAGGCACAGGTATGATATAACCAATGTATCGCAAGTACCTATAGATAAATAAAATCTACAAATTGAGATTATAAAATTAGTTGAATTAATTAGTTATATTAATATTCTTAGAAAAATCATTAAACTAAAAATAAAACTGCATCAATTTTTATTACAAAAATTGGGAAAAGCTATATGTTATTGTAATGATTACTATTTTTGTAATTAATTTTAATGATTTGATATGGTCGTTTTATTGGTTAAAAATTTGTAGAACAAAAACTGAATACTGGTTTTGTGACTGTGGTGGTACATCTAGTTTTTCTCTTAGCTTGCTCCAATTTTCGGTATCTCGGCTCACTGATACAGAAAGACGGTGGCATTGACAAGGATGTGCGGAATAGGATAAACGCAGGGTGGATGAAATGGCGAAATGTGTCTGGGGTAGCTTGTGACCCACGAATGCCTTTGAAACTCAAAGGTAAAGTTTATAAAACTATGATAAGACCTGTCATGTTGTATGCATCTGAGTGTTGGGCTACGAAAGAGACGGATGAGAGAAAATTACATGTGGCAGAGATGCGAATGTTAAGGTGGATATGTGGTGTGACTAGAATGGATAAGATTAAGAATGAGTATATCAGAGGAAGTTTGAAAGTAGCACCAGTGTCAGAGAAGCTGAGGAGTAATAGGTTAGCATGGTCTGGGCATGTCATGAGGAGAGATGAAAACCATATAACTAGAAAAGTGTTGAGTATCATGGTACATGGATATACGAGTAGAGGAAGACCGAAAAATGTGTGGATGGATTGTGTGTATAATGATGTGTGTAAAAGGTGTGAATACTGAGATGACATTTGATAGGAGAGAGTGGAAAAAGAAGACATGTTGTGCGACCCTACTTAGGTGTGATAAGGTTAATGATGATGATGATGATGAATATGGTCGTTATAATTTTTTATTAACTAAAATGATATGTATAATGATATTCAAATTATTTAAACGGACTTGTCTACTTTCGGTACCGCTACAACATACCTGAGTTGCGACCGGAACATTTACACTAGTGCCGCCCTATTAGAGAGTTCGGCCTATAAAAAACCGGCCTGTAAATAAATATTGGCGTCATCAATTCTATCCACAAAAGGATTTTTAATTGATTAGGAACAGTAAAGCTTGTTAATAGCTACTAAACAAAAGAAAATTGGATATTATTTATTACTAGCGTCCCTTAGGTTAATTGAAGCGGCATTACCGGATCCTAGCGATTCCTTTATGAACAGGTGCATAGAAAAACTGGCGACCAGTGAGGTGCGGTCAGTCCTATCACTGATGTCATGATACTGATGTTCAACTTTGGTATCAGACAAAGATCTTGTGCGTTATGTACTCGTGTTATTTTATGCTGGACTATTATTATTAGTTGTGCTTGAACGCGACCGATAATCCGAGTATTTAATATATATAATTGTAATTCAACTGGGCTGATGGGCACATAATAAGTAGGACGACATGGAATGTACGTAACCGTAAACAGCATTCGAACACTCTGCCCACTGAGTCATTATTGCATCGAATACGATATGAACCGTTTTTCTAGTAGACTATTACTACCATTGTGGAGTTGGTAATAATATTACAAGAGTCTTATGGTCATAACAATATTCCAACAATATGGTAGCCCGATTGTTAGAACCTTCCAGAAAGTTTTTGTGGCAAATCAGAAACCATGTTCCGTGGTATTGGTGCATAATAACTGTAGTGTACTGGCCATTTACATATTTTGGATAATCGCGATGGCTATGGAGTGAAACAAAAGAACGGGTTGTGGGTGTGTGTTGGCATCCCTTATTAAAATAAACTATTTAGTTATATTAGTGGCTATAAATATTACAGCGGCGACGAGAATGTCTATTGGATAAATAAATGAATTTAATTTAAAAAATGGTTCATGGATATTGTATGCGGATCGCATGGATATGATATGATATGAAAGTAAGTAATGTGTCTGAAGAACTTCAGCTACCGACTATGATTGCTGTTATTGGTGATGAAGCATATGAATTATTAGTGAATTTGGCGAGTCCGAAAAAGCCTGCGGAACTAACGTATGAAAAATGTACAATATTATTAAAACTACATTTACAGCCAAAACCATCTGTGCTGGCAGAAAGATTTCGTTTTCGTCAGAGAAGGCAACAAGGGCACGAAAGTTAAAGCGAATATGTGACAGAACTAAAGAAACTAGCATTGAAATGTAAATTTAATGATGAACTAAGTGGAAATTTAAGAGATCAATTTGTTTGTGGAGTTAATGGTGACGCAATTCGTCAAAGACTTTTCGTAGAAGAAGAAAATTTAAAATTCACAGATGCAGTGATGATTGCTACGACTTTGGAAGCGGCAGAAAGGGACGCTGCAGCGGTTGACACATGTGATAAGCTTAGGAAGCTAAAGAAAATTAATGTATACACTAAGCGAGTTGGTGGAGCATATGGGCCAGACCAGCGGGACCATAATACAGTGGTAGAAATTAGACAACTACTGCATAGGCGAATGCGACATCATGAGCAGGTGATGGCAGTAAACGGTTGCAGGAGTTGCGGAGTGACCGGTCATAATTACAAAGTGTGCCGATTTCGGAATTACGTATGTAGCCGTTGTAAGTGTGTGGGACATTTACGTCGCGTATGTCCGGCTAGCAAGGCGGCTAGGGTGGACGGTGCGGGTGCAGCCGTTGGAACAAGAACAGCCAGTGAAGCGGGCTCAATTAGAAGAGTTAAGTCAGCAAAGGAGAAAAGTTTTACTAGGGACCGGGTATTATATTTTAACGAGGCTAATGACTCTGGTAACGTTTTAAAATTGTTATCAGATAAAGAAGTCGAGGTAGATTTAATCTATTTATATAATTTTCAGCTAAGTAAATACAAAGCTATGACTTTACCGATATCAATTGATGGAAATAGATACCGGTACACCCATTTCATGTATTAGTAAAGATATGTATGTCAAGCATTTTAGTCATAAATATGTAGAGCACTACAATTTAAGTTTAAAATTTTATGATGGTTCAAGCATTCGACCATTAGGCTATATTAAGCCAACAGTTGTATATTTAGGTAGAGTAAAAAACTTAGAATTGTTTATTATCGACGGAGGTACAACTTCATTACTCGGCCGGCAGTGGCTAACTGAGTTGAAAATAGCGATACCTACATTTAATTATTTTAATAGTAAATTAAACGACATTCCTAGGCTTAACTACAGTAAGGATCAAATTGAAAATAAGTTATATAAACTGGTTGACAGATTTACGCTGTTATTTGACGGTTGTCTGGGGCCGTTCACGGGAGGCAAGGCTACGTTACGGGTTCGAGACGACGCGGTGCCGGTGTTTTGTCACGCGCGGCAGTTACCATTTGCACTACGTGAGCGGGTCGACTCTGAACTCGACGCAATGCTACGTGCTGGGGTTATAGAACCTGTTGACTGTTCTGATTGGGCCTCACCACTTGTGCCGGTAAATAAGCCGGATGGCTCACTTAGGGTTTGCGTGGATTATAAGGCTACTTTAAATCCTGCCTTACTGATTGATCGTTATCCCCTACCCCGACTGGATGATATACTTGTAGCATTGAATGGAGCTCAATATTTTAACAAATTGGATTTGTCACAATAATATAATCAGATTGAGTTGGATGAATCAAAACAATATACAGTTATTAATACGCATCGTGGTTTATTCAGATATAATCGCTTAGTTTTTGGTTTGTCCTCAAGTCCTGGGATTTTTCAACGCGTTATGACTTTTTTTTTTTACGTGGGGAAATCCCTTATGGATATCCACCCTCCCGGGGGAAAGGATGGGTTTAGGTTATGTTTTATATTTATGTCCGGTTTGCACGGACTAAAACCCCACGGTGTACCGACAGACCGTAGTGTTGGGGCTGCAAGGGATCGTGCTAAGCTATTCCCCTTAGATAGCCGCCCCAACGGTCCGCCCGGCGGAAGGTGGCCGCCGGGCCCCTACCTAT
Source organism: Antheraea mylitta (assembly GCA_014332785.1). Classification (NCBI taxonomy): domain Eukaryota; kingdom Metazoa; phylum Arthropoda; class Insecta; order Lepidoptera; family Saturniidae; genus Antheraea; species Antheraea mylitta. Next base: position 21,555 of record JACEII010000190.1, read on the forward strand.
AGAGAGGCAGCTGGGTACACACCAGCTGCCTCCCCTCGTCCGCCGGACCTGTGCAATGAGGGGATGAGCCCCCCGACTACATCCCCTCAGGTCCGGCTACGGTGGCAGGAGGAGTTGGGCAAAGCGCCGCCTCCTCCTGCCGGTCCTCCGTCGGCGAAGACGGTCACTGAGGGGATCCGCCTCGGGGGCCCTCTCCGCCGCCTCCTTTTGCGAGATGACTTCCTCGCAAAAGGAGGCCACTGCTCGCCACGCCTGCTCGCTGCCGAGCATGGACGAGACCACGCTCGGCAGCGACAGATCCTCTTCTACCACCACCGCCAGAGTGCGGCGCTCCACCTCCCAAGCAGCACACTCAGAAAGAGTGTGTTGCGCGGTATCTTCCTCAGCGCCGCACTCATGGCAGGCGGCGGTTGGCTCCCTGCGAGCGATCCGGTGCAGGTACCACCCGAAACAACCGTGTCCGGTCAGTACCTGCACCAGTCTGAACGACAGGGAGCCCAATCTCCTCCCAATCCACTCAAGCAGGACCGGGCGGACGGCGCTAACGGTGTGCGTTCCGAAGCGCGCGTCCTCCAGGTTCCGTATCCACCTCTCTATCGCCCCCTCCCGCAACACTTTCCTCCTACTCTTTATCTCTCTGGGAGCCGGAGGCTCCCCACTACGTTTCCTCGCCGCCGTAAATTCGTATACGGCAGCGAGAACTCCTGCCTCCAGCTCCCAAGGAAGGGAGCCGGCGAGCGTGAAGGCCGCCGCCGAGGACACCATCCGGTACGCCCGGATCGCCCTCAGTGCCACCGTGCGCTGCGCATTGCGAAGCGCGCGCACGTTGGTGACCCCGAGGGCGTCCGCCCAGACCGGTGCCCCGTAAGCGGCTATCGCCCGCACGATACCCATATACAGTCGCCGGCACCCAGCCCCCGGCCCCCCAATATTGGGGAGCAACCGGCCGAGTGCCGCCGCCGCCCTAGCAATTCGCGGCCCGAGAGCCGCGAAGTGCGGCTCGAACTGCCAGCGCCCGTCCAGGGTGAGGCCCAAATACCTCATTTGGGCCCCCACCCTGACCCGGGCGCTCTCCACCATAATGTGGGCCCCAGGTGGTGGCCCCTGCCGAGGCCCATGAAAAAGTATGGCCTCGGTCTTCTCGAGGGCCACCCTGAGACCCAACCTCCTTATGCGCCTGACCACGAGGGTTGTGGCCATCGTAGCCAGGCGTTCCCCCTCCTTCCAATCCCTCCCCTGGGCTATGACTAGGGTGTTATCCGCATAACAGATTAGGCGCGCTCCATATGGGAGTGCGCCGCGGAGCACCCAGTCGTAGCCCATGTTCCACAGGAGCGGACCCAAAACCGACTCCTGTGGAACCCCCCGCCTCGTCGCCCGCCGGACCATCCGCCCGTCGCCATCCACATAGGCGACCTCCCTGTCCTCGAGGTACACCTCCAACAGCCGCCGCAGATACGGGGGCACTCCAAAATAACGGAGCGCCTCCCGAATGACCCCGTGCGGTAGGCTGTTGAAGGCGTTGGCAATGTCCAAGGACACCGCCAGCACCCTTTCCCCCTGGGAGGTCGCCTGCATGGACAGCGACTTGAGGAGGCACAGGGCGTCCACAGTTGAACGCCCTGTCCGGAAGCCGAACTGCGTGTTCGATAAATTCGGCCCCGCTTCCTCTAAGTGCTGGACGACTCGGGAAGAGACGACCCTTTCCAGCACTTTCCTGACGTCGTCCAGCAGGACGAGGGGCCGATACTCGGACGCACAGTCCGGAGGGCGTCCCTCCTTTGCCATCAGGCAGAGCCGCCCAATCTTCCAGGGCTTCGGGAACCGTCCAACTGCTAAACACCGGTCGAACAGCTCCCGAAGTCTCCCCCCAAGATGGCCCAGCGCAAGGCCGAGCACCCGACCCGGGACCCCATCTGGGCCGGGCGCTCTCCGCCGGTTCAGGAGGCGTTCGAAAGCCCTCCCCATCTCCTCCTCCGTAATTGGAGGAGGACTGTAAGACGCCTCCTCAACTTCCGCCCGTGCCGGCAGCATGGGAGGAGCCGGTAGCGGGGGAGGGTCGGGAAATAATTCTCCCACGACCCTCGCCACCACCTCTGGCTGGAGGGTCTCCGTCACCGGGGGCGCCCAGGATCGTAAGTTCTTGCGTATGATCCGATACGGACGCCCCCAAGGATCCCCCTCCAGCGTTTGCAGCATCTCCTCCCATGCCGCTTCCTTTGCCCGGCTGTTGGCAGCCTGCAGAGTCTTCCTGCACTCCCTGTAGCTGCCATACAGCCGGGCCTCTGCCTCGGGGTCCTGGTGCCGCCGGCGGCAGTTGCGCCCGAATAGCCGCTGGGCCGCGGTACAGGCCGCCCGGAGATCGGCGATCTCTGGCGACCACCAATACACCGCCCGTTTGTCTGGGCGGTGTACGCTCTGCGGCATCGACGCGGCGCAAACCTCCGTGAGGGCACCACGGAGGGGGGCGGCGGGCGGGTCGACATCGTTGGGGGGGGGGGGGGGGGCGCATGGCCCACGCCTGGGCGTTGGCCGCCTCTTCCGCTAGTTCGCGGTTGAGGCGGCTCACCGCCCAACAGGGGAACTTCGCGCCCCTCCGGCGGCAGGTGCTGATGCCGGCTTGGGAGGTGGAGACTTCAAACCTGATATATCGGTGGTCCGATAGGGTCTCCACCTCCTCAAGCACCCTCCACCCCCGGACACGGCGTGCGACAGACGGAGTGGCAAACGAGACATCTACCACAGACCCCCCGTTCTGTCGCACGCACGTGTGGACGTCCCCCTGGTTGAGGAGGGACAGCCCCACTTCGGCTGCCCACTCCTCAACGGCCACGCCCCTCAGATTCTTGGCTGCCGCTCTCCAGGTCCTCGATTTAGCGTTTAAATCGCCCATGAGGACCACGGGGAGCGGCGACAGCCGTCTGACAGCTCCTTGCAGGTAGCCGAGGAACACCTCAAACTCCCACAGGGGCTTCTTAGGGGAGAAGTACACCCCCACAATGGCGTACTCTCCCCAGACGGCTGCCACAAACCCGGCACCCATCTCTCTCTCCGCTAGGGGCGAACCACGGCCGGCCACGATCGCCACAGAACCAGCCCGATCCCCAGCCCAGTGCGGCTGGGAGGGAACGTAGTACGGCTCCGCGGCCACCGCGAGCCCGATACCCCACTCCGCCATTGACTGCACGAACAAATCCTGTGCAGCGGCGGAGTGGTTTAGGTTCGCCTGGAGGAAATTGCTATTGGTGTGCACCATTACTGATCCATAGCAACTTCCTCCTGCCTGGTGGCGATCACCGTCGGGCCTGTTCCCGTAACGGGAAGGTCCCTACCCTTGGTGGTGGGAGGCCTGCACAGTCGGCTCCCCATCACGTGCTCTGCGGGCTTTCCCGCTTCGGCGCAAATGGCGCAGCGGGCCGCCTCCGAATGCATTATGACTAACTTATTGCTGGGTATCCCGAATGTAGCAGTATTTATTGATGACGTCATAATAGGAGGCCGTTCGATAGTAGAACACTTAAATACACTAGAATTAGTATTTCAACGTTTGTTTGAAAATGTTCTACGTCTTAAAAAAGTAAATGTATATTCTTAGTACAAGAAGTATCACATCTGGGACATATCATTTCAAAGGATGGTGTAAAAGCAGACCCCAAGAAAATAGAAGCAGTTAGTAAAATATCCAGACCACATAATGTATCTGAATTACGTTCGTTCCTGGGTCTAGCCAATTTTTTTTGCAAAGTTTATTCAAAATTTTAGTCAAAAACTGATACCGCTTTGACTTCCATAGTTTGACCTATAAAGGGCTAGATGTCGTTACTCTACACACACAAAATTGTTATGTTACTTAAAACGTGTAGCAGATTATATGTAAATGGTAATTGCTTTGATTTATATAGTTCGTCTTATAAATTATATAGTTTGGCCTATAAAAGGCAAGAAGTCGGTGTTATCTACGCAATCCTTTGTGAAAAGTACTGTAAGCCGTAACTCTGGCCAAATAAAGAGTGAAAGTAACTACGAAGTATTTATTGGCATCCTGAATGCATCGACTGTGTGTTATACACCTGCTAACACTGGAAAATTTTAAAGCAACCTCAGAGTTTCAAAAATTGAGGAGAAACCAAATAGAAATGTGGTTTAAATACTAACCTTTGAGATCGCTCTGTATATGTATAAATAATGCTAGCGGCCAATTATGAAAATCTAACAAAAAAAAAATCATTTTAACAAATAAGGAAATATTTTTGGTGAGACATGTGAAATCGCTCCAGCCAGTTAATTTTTTTTTCTTCTAAAATGTCTCGCAACAGGCGTTTTGATTTTAGAATAAAAGTAAAGAGTTTTATTTTATTTTTCAATCGTCGGCTGTGCTGGTGAATATAAATACTTTGAATACTTATCGCTATATCTCAAAACACAATGTTTTGACTTCGGATAAATATATATACTGTTCTATCTATACTTGTTCTATCTTTGGTATAACCTATGTTTACTGTTCTGTTCAAGATTTAGATTACTCACCAGATAATATTTCATGCACAAATCGTGCTCACTTGAATTTTTAAGTTATACTTCTTTTGGCGCGTTAGGGAAAAATGATGAGAAAATTTTACAATGTGTGCGCACACAGTCACGAAAAACCGACACCCGGAAGTTAGCTTTAGTCTACATTTTCTTTCTTTGTATTTGTTTTTGTATTAAATCTTTCAATGTATTAAATACATTTATTCTATTTTTAGTGTCGTTTTTTCTTCAAACGTAGAAAAAGGCGAAATAAAAAAGATTTTAAAAAGATCTAAAGATAAAATCTTGTTATACCAAAAAAGTATTTTTTTTTTCTCGAACTGACTACGCTATTGGCCTAGCAAGGTCTTAACAGCTTCACCGAACTAGGCGAGCGCTTAAGGCACTCAGTCGATTTTATTTGGGCAACTAGCTCAAGGGTGCACGGCATACTTCGGCTTGGCTGTTGCCCGTTACATGCAAACTCGCGACCTATCTTGGCTAACCTAGTTAACTATTCATATATGTTTGAGTTGTAGAGACGCATATGTGTGTACCAAGCATACACGCCTCAACAACCCCTCCATAATATATTATCGGAAAATTAGAGTTTTTTCACTTTGATAAGGGAAAAAATTAAACCCTTCCACTTCCATGTGTAAGCGTATAGGCGTGCACGCGTGTGGGGGTGATCATATAGTGTTGTAGCAGGGATGTAAATTTTTGTGTCACTGTATCGCGCAAGCAACGCACTCAAGGGCTCCCTGCCGAGGGATCGAAACTAGACTTGAGCCGCTACCGAGGGAGGCCTAACCTGGTGTGCGGGAGAAAAGAAGTATAACTTTTAACGTATGTACATAAGTATACACACACTTTTTTTTGTTGTAATACATACCTTTCTATGAATACCTACATATTTCCTATCGTTCAATATCACCCCTGTTTCTGCTTGGTCATGTCAAGAAGTAGTGCTGATCTAAACCCTGATTTCATAATTGTAGTCACCACATTGCTGACTCCTGTGACACTAACCAAACCACCTGTGTTTTTTACTCTTAAGATCATTTCGCCATTGATAGGAAGTATCTAGAGTATTCCCGTCATAAGCGTAGTGATGTCTGAAGAATAACGTTAGTTGGTCAGAATTACCATTAATATAGCCACCTATGGATTAAATTTATGCTGATGTTTTTAACAACTCCCATTCTCCTTCACTTATGGACAAAATATTCCTCTGCCTTCACTCTTCAAAGCAGTTTACTTTTTAAAGCTCGTTTTTTAAAACTCTTGAGTTTGTGACGTTGTAGGGTGTAATCTCAGGAACTACTTGTCTGATTTGAAAAAATATTTTAGTTTTATATAGTTAATTTATCAAAGGTTTTTTTTTTATTTATTTTGTTGTAGTCTGCAGACTCTTGGTCCGCACCTTTTTTTGCTTATATGTAGTTTTTTTTTGTTTTTTTTTTTTACGTAAAAATCGTATCCGTGAGCATATATATATATATATATATATTATTATTAGTAATTTATTAAATATTCACTGTTTAATTATTATTAGCTTTTTTTATCAAAGAAGGTTATAAGCTATATATCATCACGCTAAGGCCAATAGGAGCGGAGCACTGATGAAAAATGTTTCAAAATTAAGATCTTTTTCCTTTTGAGAGCTTCCGCTGCGTGTTAACGTTAGCCTAAAGTACTACGCGGATGAAGTCGCGAGCAGAGGCTAGTACCTAAGTAATTTTTCCGTAGATGTGCTATTTCAACACTCTTGAAATCATGCTATCAAGTTCAAAACCATTCCTTGATTTCTATTCCTACTTTCCTTTTGATGTGTCCTAAATGACCCAAAAACTTCCCATACCACTGATATTGTCCTAATTGTAATAACTGGCCTAATAACCGATGTATTAGCCAAATTTATCATCTCGTTATTGAATAATGTTACGCCATGAATTCCAGAAGTAAGTGACAAAAAATTTACTGGAAGTGGATTATATGCTTCAATGGAACTGCAAAAGCAGGGAGTTTGTTACGCTGATAATTATTTTGACTCCTCTAATTTTGCGGACTGTAAAGCTTGGGTAAAACCAGGGTCTAGGTTCTATATTTCTGGCTTTTCATATGTGAATTTGTAGGTTGTAGAGCCACGCTGAAGCTATTGCTCGTTTCAGGATGAACGGGTCGGCTCGCCCGGGGTAGTATCACCCTCTCACAGAAAATCAACGTGAAGTAACAGTGCTTCCCCCTCTCCTCTCCTCTTCCCTTCTTCCTCCTCTCTCCCCCAATACAGGCTGGCAACGCACTCGCGACTTTTTTGGTGTTGCAAGTGTCTATGTTTGGTGGTGATCACTTAATATCACCTGTGGTAATTTAACATCACCACGCCCCTTATGGTATAATAAAAAGATTAAGAAGGATACAAAACGCATTAATCGGAGGTCACCACGAAGGAATGACATAAAGGTGTCCTGATTTGGCTTATTCGTATAAAACGTTCATTGAAACTAAGAAAGAATACTTTGAGAAACAATAAATTCATCAAGACAAGGCATCGTATTTTTTCTATTTCATTTTAGAATTTTTTAGTGCATTTCACGTATTTATTAGTTAGGCTATTGGGGTTGCGATGAACAATGAAACTTTATTTACAAGATACTTGTAGAATATATTACACAGTAGCCGTTCAATAAGTTAACAGTATTTCTTGCATAATTGCACTTACTATTAACAAGGTAATACAATTTCAAATTATACATTATAACATCGAAAAGTGGTACAAAATCATCATCTGCTGTTTTATTTAAAATATTTTGCGAATACCATGAAAGAATTTGAGTGAAAATAGTGTTTCTTGCTACCGTCTTTGGATTTCCTCAATGTATCATGGCTTCGTAAGCGATACAGAAAATATAATTTTAAATAAATGAAAATCGTATTATTATACTTCATTTTGGGTAAATAATAAATAAGTATTGTGTAGTTTGGTTATATGTGTATCTAATGTAACAGGCGTGTTTATATTCCTTTACTATATTGAAAAACAATGTAATCCGTATTAAACTATTTTTGTATAACTTTTTTGCTTTACAGTTTTTTACACATATAAATTTTGGGAAAATGATTATTTCATTAGAGAACAGAATGAGCACACATGTTTATTTGTAACTAATGTGCGTGATTATTTATCCACAATTATAAAACTTGTTTTATTTGAAGTTAGAGAGTAAAACGGTATACAGTTACGAATGTAGCAATTTATTTAGGTGTAATCGGGGCTGTTTTGTGGGGCACGGGCTTTTAAAGGGAATTTCGAAAACATTGAAAAATTGTCATAAAATGTGAGAGAAATGAAAAAGGTTAAAAAAAACAATCTTGGTAACCTTTACAAAAAATTTATTTCCTTTTAATAGTTACCAATACACAAAATCCAATCTATCTTTCTTAAACAATTACCGCGTCGCCCAGTATGCTGTCTATGTAGTAGAAGGTCGTAAAAAAAATTAAAGAGTTACGATTTTCAAAAATTAACGTGTCCCCTAAAAAGGAGTGACAAAAAGGCCTGAATAAAATGACTGAAACGAAACGCGAGGCGGACCCTCTCAGTGGCCGTCTTCGCCATCGGAGGACCGGCAGGAGGAGGCGGCGCTTTGCCCAACTCCTGCCACCGTAGCCGGACCTGAAGGGATGTAATCCGGGGGCTCATTCCCTCATTGCACAGGTTTGGCGGACGTGGCCGGCGGTAGCTGGTGTGTGCCCAGCTGCCTCTCTATAGGTAGGAGCCCGGCGGCCACCTTCCGCCGGGCGGACCGTTGGGGCGGCTATCTAAGGGGAATAGCTTAGACCGATCCCTTGCCGCCCCAACACCACGGTCTGTCGGTACACCGTGGGGTTTTAGTCCGTGCGAGTCAGACATAACCCACTCTCTCCCCCGGGAGGATGGATATCCATAAGGGATTTACCCACATAAAAACAAACTAGTAGTTAGTTTTTCATAACAATAATTATAGCTTTAGAAGTCGAGCAAAAAAGGAAAAAAAGTTTTACTTTTGGCTCAAATAAGTAAAATAACATTTGTTTATAATATTATTTACGCAGTAACA
>JACEII010000190.1:30176-66635 GCA_014332785.1 Antheraea mylitta
CATTTGTTTATAATATTATTTACGCAGTAACACTTTAAGAAGCATACGTTTTTAAAAGATTTCTTTTTGTTTTTATTATTTTGTCCTTGTATTTCTAGAATAAAATATTTTTTAGTATGCTTCAAATCCCAAGAATACCATTAGTTTTTTCCTAAAGATAATTTTAGACACACGTGTATACCTATACTATTATTTAAGACAAACGTTAATATATTTTTTTAAATAGATTAATTAATTATGTTTTACACATGATGTTAAATTTCTACTCATTACCAATACCAATACCAATTACCAAAAGATATGGCTAACAAAATAATTCACGAAATATATATTCTTAAAGATTTTCAGCTATGGTTTCTCCAAGGGGACCCATTATGTACAACTCTCTCTAATGGTAAAGTGTGAATTAATTATATAGAAAAGTATATATGTGACTCTACATTAATCCATTGCCTGAACCTTAACCCTTTTTTTATTGCGAAAACCACACCGAACTGTGATAAAGTAATCCTAGGTGATAAAACATAAATCAATAAATCCAACTGAGATGTTTAAACTGTTTCTGTAACGGGGTCATCAGCTATACACTCGATGATAGGATCTCCGGTGTAACCAGCAGGACAGGTACAAACGTGTAAGTAATGTAGATCGACGTATGACGAGATGAAAATCTAGAAACAATACACATGTTCTTTTATATAAATGTACCACACTACAATAATTAGTATTACAAAAAAACTGTTCCCCAGATTTATTTGCATTTATAGCCAAATATCCAACAAACATACTTCAATAGCTGGAAGAGAAAACTACATTAATCAATTACATATAAAGTATTACATATAAAGTATTACATATAACTAAATAAGCATCGAGCGTAAATTAAAATTGTATATTTTGATAGATTGTATATTAAAGAAGTAACTAAATAAGTGTGTATAGTTGAAGGGGCTGGTGGGACCGTGTAAATAGGCCCCACCAGGATATGCGGTTTAAATAAAGTAGAGCGGGTGAGTGGTTAGCGGCCTTACCTATAAATAAATTGAATAACAAAGAACCCCAAATAAAAAGTGTGCACTGACCTGTAATTCAGCACCTCGCACAGAGCAGCGGCGTCCAAGGCGCAACTTGGTGTATGCGGGTCCTTTTAGAGATTAAATTTCTCTTCAAGAGCGGGCGGCGCGGCGTAGCGAAGAATATAGAATATAGTCACTTTATGGAAAAAGAAAACTTCTAGCATCAAAGCACAATGCTTTTTTGCTGGCGGACAAGCGAAAACTATAAAGAAAATAAAGATCGGTGCGGTGCGTCAAATTTTAAAAGCGTTCCATTTTTTCAGAAATTAAATATATCTTCTTTTACGATTCAGCCAGGAAGGTCGCTTATAGCGTATGCATACTCCGCACTCGAGCAATGAGGTACAAACCAGAAACACAACTCATTATTTGAAGTGCAGCTATTAAATTTATTTATAAGAGGCCAACCATACTCCCCGCGTTGAAAGTTCAAAGAACTTTAAAGAAAAGTAATTGCATATGAAATAATAAAAGTAAGTACATACGAATTGGAAATTAATAACGAAAGAAAAAAAATATAGGAATATATTACATATTAAAGCGGTTATTTATATATCAATTTATTGATTTGGTAACGGGTATAATTTAACGATTGGACGTTTAAAACTACCAAATTTAGTTTTTACCGTTGCTACTCTAACTGTACGATCCGCACCGGGATGCACAGCGGTTATTACGCCTATGGGCCAACTTAAAGGTGGAGAATCTTCCTGCTCAACAAGTACCACAGTACCAACTTCAACAGGTTTATCAGAAGTCGCCCACTTTTGTCTTCTTTGTAGCGTATGTAGATATTCTAGGTGCCATTTTCTCCAGAAAGATTGAACCATATTATCTAACAACTGCTTGCGTTGTGCAAGAGTGATATGTTGATCTTTTAAATTAGCAGCAGGTAAATATTGCAATGGCGTTGACATTAAGAAATGTGCGGGCGTGATAACTTCAGGGTGTGGGTTAGAGGATACCACATTTAAGGGGCGAGAGTTTAATATACACTCTATCTGTATTAATACGGTTTCCAATTCTTCATATGAAAGTAATTGATTGCCGATGACACGATATAAATGCGTTTTTACACATTTTATATTAGATTCCCATATAGCTCCAAAATGTGGAGAACGCGGAGGAATCATCTTCCATTCTATGCGACGTGTTTTTAGTTCTGATGATATTACCGATTCAAATTTAGGTGTCATAAGAAAACTATATAATTCGTCAAGCTTTGCCTTTGCCCCAACAAAATTTGTACCATTATCAGAGTATAAAAATGATACTGGTCCTCGTCGTGAGAGAAATCTCTTAAAGGCTGCCAAGAAGGTATCAGTAGTTAGATCAGAAGCTAACTCGATATGAATTGCCTTAGTGACTAAGCATATAAATAAGAAAATGTAAGCCTTTTGAGCATGTTGACCTCTGCGTCGCGTAAGCGTTATGCGAATAGGACCAGCGTAATCAACTCCAGTGTGTACAAAAGCCTTTGCTTCTGAGATACGGTACACAGGAAGATCTGCCATTCGAGGCGTGGGATGCGATGGGTTAACTCTAAAGCATTTATTACATTTTCGGACCTGAGATCGAATAACAGTGCGGGCGTCTAATATCCAAAATCTTTGACGTAGAATGGACATGAGAAGACCAGGTCCTGTATGACAATTTATAGCGTGATAATGTTGAATAACCAAATCTACGATATGGTCGTGCTTTGGTAAAAGAACTGGATATTTGGCATCAAATGGAAGACTCGACTTAGAAAGTCTTCCGCCAATTCTTAAAATGCCCTCGTCGTCTAAGAAAACTGACAGATTTTGTAGTTTTTTAGACGGTAATTTATTAGCTTTTACTAAATTTATGTCCTGTTTAAAGTATTGAGACTGGACAGAACGAATTACGTATCGCTCAGCAATCATTAGGCCTGCAATAGACTTAAGTTTACTATGATCTATCTTACGAATAAAGCGGAGAATATAAACTACAGTGTACAAAAGTTTATCCCATGAGGAAAAACGCTGAGACAATTGACATAACAGCGGCGGTTCTAACTGAGTAGTGACTATCAGAACATTACTTTTATGTTCCGGGAGTTCCTCGTAGGCTGAAGTGGCAAAAGGCTTAATCGGCCAATATTCAGGTGCACTACATAACCAAGAGGGACCGTTCCACCATAAATTATGAGAAATTAATTGCGATGGCAGCATGCCACGAGAAAGACAATCACTAGGATTCTCAGAGCCAGCAATGTGATAAAAGTGCTTTGGTGCCAGATTTTCTTGACATTGAGCAACACGATTACTCACAAAAACTGACCATCGGTGTGGTGAAGAATGTATCCACGATAACGTGATCATGGAATCCGAAAATGCATATATTTCTTCAATCGGTATACGCGCAACGTATGTATCGCGAACTGTTCTAATTAATTTAGACATAAGGACAGCTGCACATAATTCCAATCGAGCAAGAGTAGTAACTTTGGTAGGTGAAACCTTTGATTGCGCACACAGTAAATGCACTTTAACGTTTGAAAGATAAGTGGAATGTATATATATCATATAGCCATAACCATTTATACTGGCATCACAGAAAGCAACAAGACGCATAACAAAATCAAGATTAACACCTATATGACGTGGTATTTGTAAAGAATCAAGCAAAGGAAATTGCTGTGTTAGAGCCGTAAAAGATCTTACAATATCCTCAGGTGCTTGTTCATCCCAGCCCAATTTACTCAGCCATAATTTTTTAATGAGCAATTTAGCGTACAAAATTACGGGAGCGACCAAACCAAGTACGTCAAATAAACGAGCTACTATGGAGAGTATATTTCGCTTGGTACATGTTATATTGATTTGGGTGGATTTAAAGAAGAAAACATCACCAGAAGGTTCCCAAGACTAACCTAAAACCTTTGAGGATTTTTCCATTGAATCAAATTCAAGAGTTTTCCGATGAGAGTCAGGTAGACTACTTATTAAGGTCTCTGAGTTACTAGACCATTTTACTAAGTCAAATGCGCCTGACTTGAATAACGCGATTAAATCTTGTGAAAGTCGTTTGGCAACAGTCTCATCATTTGCAGAATAGACAAGATCATCCATATAAAAGCATGAAGAAGCTACTTCAGCAGCTTCAGGATAATATGGAGTCATGTCAATAGCTAATTGTCGCACAGTCCGCATAGCTAAATAAGGACTTGATTTAAGTCCAAATGGAACGCGGTTGAATTCAAAAGAGCGTACTAATTCGTTCTTATTAAAACGAAATAAAATACGCAAGTATTTACGTTGTTCATAAGGTACACCTATCTGAAGGTACATCTGTTTTATATCAGCGTTCATAGCTATAGGGAATAAACGGAAACCCAACAAAAGCAAGAATAAATCAGCCTGTAGATTGGGACCGATATGCAAAACATCATTTAAGGAAAGTCCAGAATGTGTCTTTGCGCTTGCATCGAGCACTATACGCGGCATCGGTTTGTCCGATCGTACGACTGCGTGGTGCGGAATATAATACCCGTCATTTTTTATCCCTAATTCAGTAACTTCACTTAAATAGCCACTATCTATATATTCTTGTATCACCTTATTATAATTATCTCTCAATGTAGGTACATGATGAAACTTCTTTTCTAATGCGATAAATCGACGATAAGCGACGGTATGCGAGTTCCCAAGTTCAACTGGGTCTCTACAAAACGGCAAGGAAACGACATAACGCCCTTCTACACCACGAGTAACTGATGACATGTAAATATTTTCACAATCAGTCTCTTCCGGCGATAATCGGCGCAACTGAGGTAGCTCCTCTAGTTCCCAAAATTTATGAACTAGATCATTTAATGCCAATGCGGTAAAAGAAGGCGTATCTTTTGAATGTATATCATCAAGACGCGGGTAATCTCCCACTAAAACATAACCAAAGGCGGTTTCTATTATAGGTGGAGCGCATGACTGAGATTCAACTTTATTTCCCCAATATATATACGGAAAGAGTTGTGCACCTAATACTAAATCGATAGGTCCCGGCAAGTTCCAATATAAATCTGCAAGCGGCAATCCTTGAAGATGAGCAAAGTTGCTATCACAATTGATTGAATGAGACGGTAATTGATCAGTAATACGGTCAACAACAAGAGCGTGAATAGTGAATTTTTGCTCTGGGTGTACGCGAGATTCAATACCTAGGTAAACATATCCTTTAATCGGTTGAGATGATAACCCTATACCGTTAACAAAAGAATTGCTTAATGGTATCACTGACAAATTAAGTACCTTGCAACAATCAAACGTTATTAGATTATGCTGCGAGCCAATGTCCAGTAAGCACCTAACAACTGTTTTACATCCGGTACTATCTTTAGATTGAGCATAGACTTGAGCAGTTGCTAACAAAATAGCAGCATTAGAATTCGCTTTGACAGAAAATGCCATTGCATTATTATTCAAAGTCGGTGAGGTAGGTGTAGGATGCCCTGGAAAAGTACAAACCGGCAGAGAAGAAAGTTGCGTTGGTGGGATAATAGATGTCGGTGAAGAATCGCAATTCACAGTTGATATATCGCGGTTAGTCTTTCTCCAAGTTGACGAATACGTATTTGTAGAAATATCTTTATCAAAATGTAAAAGACTGTGATGACGTTTGTTGCATACTTCACAGACAGACGACGATTTACATTTCGATAGGATATGTGATGTACTTAAGCAATTAATACATCCGTGTTTACCTTTAATAAAATCAAATCGTTCCTTAGCAAGTAAATTTCTAAATTTCGTGCAGCGATAAAGGTGAACGTGATTACTATTATTACAATAAACACAGCATAACTGGGAAGTACGCTTTCCAGTAACTGCGGCAACAAGAGCTGAAGCGGGTTCAACAGTGCCCGAAATGACCGCATTGTCACTTGCAAGGAAGGCATTATAATTATTATGCTTGTGCGTTCTGTGAAATTTTGTAGGCGGTTTATTCGGACCATTAATTGCACTCTTCCTACTAAAGTGCGAATGGACCGTATGTGATCGTTCTAAGATCTTGACTTGATCTCGAACAAAATTCATCAAATGTTCAGTTGTTGGTATTTCAATATCACGTACTGACATTTCGAACGATTGAGAAGTTTGTAAATCTAACTTTCTTAATGCAAAATGAATTAAAATAAAATCTGTCAAATCCGTAATGTCAAGTAATTTAAGCGCAGATACGGATGACGTAAAATTTTCTATGAACAAATCTAAACTTTTTGAACTAGATGAACAATCTTTCATATCTAAAATATTATTCAGATAATGGATACCTAATGCACGTTTGTCCTGATATTTTTTCACCAAATTTTTCCAAATAACATTATATGTATCTCCATTAGGTAATATTCCGGCGGTTATTTTCAAAGCGTCGTGCGTTAATTTACCCATAAGATATTGTACCCTCTGTGAATCTGACAATTGCTCATTGCAATGTATGTTGGTCTTAAAAGACTCGTAAAAAACAGGCCAATTCTCCATCTTTCCATCAAAACTAGGTAATTCAATAGGCGGTAGTTTTATTGCATATTTAGCAGACTCGTTACAGTTATTTCGCGACGATAAAACTGTAGAGGAACTATTCAATATTTTATTACGGACGCGTTTTATCCGAATATACAAGTCTTCAAAAGATTCTAAACTTGAATAATCTGCGCTAGAATCAGGTTTTGAATTTAATTTTATATCATTAATTTGGTCGATAATGGCTTCGAATCTATTTTGTAAATCATCGATAGTTTCCGACTCGGTCAGGAAATCTTCGTTAGCACGCGAATCGAAGGATGACATATTTTTCGATAGATTGTATATACGGTTAATTCGAGAAAAGAGCAATTCCTTTTTTTGTTCTAACTTTGCTAGAGAAAATTGTGCATTTGATATCGACATTGTAAAATATGACGTTACTTGTCAATAAAAGCTAAACAAAGGAAAATAGCGTAAATATAAGAATTCACCAATATGAATTACGTGAATCTTATATAAATAAATAATAAGAAATTATGAAGACAAAAATAAGATAGCGGAAAATATAACGCGAGAGATATACTGATATCTATATATGCGGAAAATATGGAACAAAAAAATGCGGTGATGTGATGCGTGGAATTTATCCGGCTCGAAGGACCAATGAAGGGGCTGGTGGGACCGTGTAAATAGGCCCCACCAGGATATGCGGTTTAAATAAAGTAGAGCGGGTGAGTGGTTAGCGGCCTTACCTATAAATAAATTGAATAACAAAGAACCCCAAATAAAAAGTGTGCACTGACCTGTAATTCAGCACCTCGCACGGAGCAGCGGCGTCCAAGGCGCAACTTGGTGTATGCGGGTCCTTTTAGAGATTAAATTTCTCTTCAAGAGCGGGCGGCGCGGCGTAGCGAAGAATATAGAATATAGTCACTTTATGGAAAAAAAAACTTCTAGCATCAAAGCACAATGCTTTTTTGCCGGCGGACAAGCGAAAACTATAAAGAAAATAAAGATCGGTGCGGTGCGTCAAATTTTAAAAGCGTTCCATTTTTTCAGAAATTAAATATATCTTCTTTTACGATTCAGCCAGGAAGGTCGCTTATAGCGTATGCATACTCCGCACTCGAGCAATGAGGTACAAACCAGAAACACAACTCATTATTTGGAGTGCAGCTATTAAATTTATTTATAAGAGGCCAACCAATAGTATTCGTAACAAAACATAGTTCTTTATTAACTAATCCAGGAACCCCTGTCTCTATCTTCATTAACTTATATCTCTCTCTCAACTTCCGTTCGCCTCGCCCGGTCACACTTTTCGTAACGCTCTCGTTATGCATTCACCATCTTACTTTCCAAGTCAAGTGTGCTGTTATAGGGATCTCTAAAAATCTTTAATAAAAAGATTTATTCACTTAACATAGATTTATTATGTAACGAAGAATTATTCGCTTAAGTAGTTGGACGACCAAGCCTAGCTCTGTCCTTAAAAAAACATTTTTAAATTAAAATAAACTGTTAGGTTTGACTTATAAAAATTGTTTAAAAAACATTTTTTTCCAGAAAAAAAAAAGATTAAAAATAATATATATCTTTTTGGCTGTCATTCTGATTCGAAGTGGGATTTCACGGATTTTCAAAGCAAACGATTTCCATCTGAGCTATTTTTGTTTTGAAAGCGCCAATGAAATTTACCTTTATATTCTAGCTATATTTTTTCATTGCCTGAAAACTCAGTTAAAAAAGTTTTCTATGAATAAAATTTTGCTGGATTGATTCATCTTCCCCGAAACTACCCACATACTAAATTTCACGGAAAGAGATGACGCCGTTTCCGAGATCCTGAATATATACAAATATAAAAGTACAAGATATATATATATATATATATATATATATATATATATATATATATCTTGTATTTTTATACAACTTGTATATATAAATAATGTTAGATAGATATATTTATTACTTAACACTGAATATAATGCGGATTTAGAGTGTTATGGGCCGAGGCTTGGAATGAACTGTCGGGGTAGTAACGAGGACCGTGAGAGGACTCGGAAAGTGCTGACGTTAGGTACTGGGAAAGGTACTAGGCAGGAAGGGATATAGTTTTGTTGTGTAGGAGAAAAATCAGCATATTACTGTACAAGATTTCGGGTATAACAGTTCGTAAAGAAGTTTTACTTCAATAATATAAAAACTCGGTTTCATATAGTGTTATATTTATCTGTAGCTTTCATTGCGCTGTGCGACAAATATAAATGACGCTTTACATAGCGAGTCAATCTTAGCCAGATATCCCACTCTTTCCTCCAACGTTGGAATAAGAAACCAAGACACGTAGCCTAATAGAATGTACTATGAACTACTTATCTCGCAGATTGCATTAGTTCCACAATAATTGTCTTCACAAGCGACTACGCAGTGTCGGTTGACATAACGCTGGCCACTATCACATTCATCAAGTCAATCTTAGCCAGATCTCTCACTCTTGCCTCCAACGTTGTAACAAGAGACCAAGCCACGTAGCCTAATAGAATGTACTATATATTATTTACCTCGCAGGTGGCATTAATTCCACAATAATTTTCTTCACAATCGTCTACGCAGTGTCGGTTGACACAACGCTGGCCACTATCACATTCATCATTATCTGTAATTAACAATACTGTTTATTGCAATAATTAAAGGTTGCGATCTTAATTATACCTTAAAATAAAGCATGTATATGTATATAAAATAATTTAATACAAAATTTTTTAATGAGGATTCATGTATATTAAATTTGACGAATTTTATGTGTATTGCCTAGACAAAATTATTTGTCACAGTTGTAATTGTGACCGTATCTTTCAAAATACTTATCACAAAGGGGGCAAGTTAACATTGTTTACATGACTTTTTTTAAATCTAAGAACAAAGATTATATTTAACGGTTTCTTATCATGTAGTATTCATCAGTGCACGTTTAATGTATCGAATTTTCGGATACCATAGTCATATACATTCACACCATCGTAACAACAACTAGCACAAAGTAACTAAACTATTTTCTCGAACTAACTATATGCAGTAAGCAAATCATTGTGGTGTAGTGGAAGTCGCAGTGGTGGAGTTGTTTCGCCAAGTTAATTCAATCTCTGCAGGTTAGAACGAATTTACATCAATAAAATTTTCGGAACTCGTGTACAAGTGGATTTCTTGGAGATTGAAGTCATCATACGTGTGATGTTTATGTCCATACATTGTTTAGTTTTTTTTCTCAATCTGACTATGCTATTGACCTAGCAAGGTCTTAACAGCTTCCCCAAACTACTTAGGCGAGCGCTTAAAACACTCAGCCAATTTTATTTGGGCAACTAGCTCAAGGCTGCTCGGCACACCTCTGTTTGGGTTGTTGTCTGATACATGTAATTCGCGATCTATCTGAAATAACCTAAGCTAAGCTATATATTCATACTTATATGAGTAAATTGAAACATGTGTACCAAGCATACATACCCCAACAACTCTTATATGTATTTTATGTCGGATAATTATTCTAAACTATTGCAGTCCGATAAGGGAAAAATAAAACCCATCCATTTTCATGTGTAAGCATGTGTGCGTGCATGTGTGTGGAGATGATATATGTAATGTTGTTGTAGTGTTGTAAGATTTTTTGCCACTGTACCGCACGAGCAGCATACTCAAGGACTCCAGGCCGAGGGAACGGACCTAGGCTTGAACCACTCTAGAGAGGTGCCTAGTCTGGTGTGCGGGGTACTCATTTTCTTTTTGAGAGTTTGTTTGGTAATTGTAACTTTCAATAATATAAATAAAAATTTAATATGCATGTGATGATCATGTTTAAGAAACAATTACACATACCATGAACAATAAGTTATTTATTTAAATATTTATTACTATCAA
Source organism: Antheraea mylitta (assembly GCA_014332785.1). Classification (NCBI taxonomy): domain Eukaryota; kingdom Metazoa; phylum Arthropoda; class Insecta; order Lepidoptera; family Saturniidae; genus Antheraea; species Antheraea mylitta. The sequence continues at coordinate 40,660 of JACEII010000190.1, forward strand.
AAGTTAAAGAACCCAATAAAAATAATATTCGCTCTTCTAACTAGCCTTATTTGAATATTATATTAATGTGCTTAACTCACTATCACAATTGATTTTCATACACTGGGACAATGGGTTTCCTCCGTATCCAGGAGGACAAGCGCAGACTGGGAGTTTATTGAAGATGATGCATTGAGCTCTAGCACCACAGGTATTTGGACCACATGACATCATGTTGACAGACATGTGGTTAGTTGTTGGATTATAGTTTTCGTTACGTTGCGCTGTAAAACGATATTATATATTACTTTATTGAAATTAAGCACAAACAAAAAGTTAATATTAAGCCTACTTATAATAACATTTTTTTGTTATTGTAGCACGGCAAAATGATTGCACTGTGCCTGATGGTAAGCACAGTACAATCCAAAAATAATAGCGACCACCGATTATCTAGTACCTATCTAGTATCTAATATATCGATTTATCATCCCCAAAACTACCTACATACTAAGATTCACGGAAATAGATGACGCCGTTACCGAGATCCTGAATATATACAAATATAAAAATATACAAGAATTGCTCGTTTCAAGGTATAAGATTTTATTTTTATATATAATAGTACACAGATTAGCTGAAAATTTAAGCTATATTTCATCTTCTTATGCTTCTTGTTTACATTACCGCCAATATATTGTAGGTTAATTTTTATTTTAATTAAACCCGGTATAGGTGATGCTGCGAACGGGGTCTAGATTTATTTTAAGAAATTACTCACATATATGGGTATATATTTGAGTGAGTCTCTGGATAGTTTGGATTCGTAATTGGAAGCAATAGATGGCGCTGCAATTGGGTTTGGGTTTTTTAAGATTTTGTACCTTTAACAATACAACTGAAACCGGTAATAACCGATTTGGTACAGACAAAGGTGCACGGGCCAGCTAGTAATACATATATTACTACCAACATTGTGTACTAGAACTTGGATGACCGAGCCTAGCTCGCTTCTTGAAAAACATTTTTAAATTAAAATAAACTGTTAAATTACCCTTACAAAATTTGCATTTTTTACCAAAAAATATATATTTAAAAAAAAGTATGTGTTCTCATGTATACGCGTTAGAAGTTATACTTCTTTGGCGTAACAAGATAAAAAATTTATTTATCGCCTTATTCTACGTTTGTAGAAAAAAAACGACACTAACAATAGAAAAAAAGGTATTTCATACATTGACAGTATTAATACAAAAAAACACAAACAACAAATACAAAGAAACAAAATGTTGACTATAACTAACTTCAGGCTGTCGATTTTTCGTGACGGTGTGCGCGCGCATCGTTAAATTTACTTTTATCATTTTTCCCTAACGCGCCAAAAGAAGTATAACTTCAAAAAGATACATATCTTATAAATATAGTAATAAAATATTTTTTTATTTAAAATAAACTGTTAGCAAAGTTAGCATTATTAACAAAATATATATATATATTTCTTTGGCTGTTACTCAGATTCAAACTGGGGTTAGACGAACTTTTGAAGCAGCTGATTTCTATCTGAACTATTTTTGTTTGACAACGACGTCGAAATTAACCTTTATATTCTAGCTTTATTTCTTTATTGCGTGAAAACTCAGATAAAGAAAAGTTTTCTATGAATTAAATCTAGCTAGATCGATTTATTGGCCCGGAAACCTCCTGCATATTAAGTTTCATGGAAATCGCTCTCGCCTTTTCCGTGAACCTGAATATATAACAATATAATAATATACAAGAATTGCTAGGTATTATATATATTACATTATATAGATAGATTAAATAGATAGATACATTCAAAATTTCTTTAACACTATTTTATATATGTTTATGTTAATTTTAAATTATACGTTAATAGTTAAGTTAAACAACATATTCTGTGATACTTTAAATTAAAATAATAAATTATTATAAACACAATTATCAGACCAACACACTCTCATCCAATTAACACAATTCAAATACACAATGAAGGTCAGAAACATAATTGTTATTGAAAATTGTCTTTATGTCCTTGTAGTGTATATGAATCGTTCTAAGTCAGACTACTTATAAACGACGTATACTTCTGTATTACTCGTAATACAATAGAATAACACCTGTTAAATTTAATTGCTCGTCAGAGGCCTTTTTGCCAGGCATTCAAACTAAAATAATACAATCAATTCGAGGTCACATTTATAACACGTGACTTGACGTAAAACATTGGCGTTTGCTGAAAGTATATTTTCATATTAAGTATTTTAGTATTACATGTATGTATGAATATTTTTCTAAACTTCATATTTCTTTCTTTACAATGTTGGTTTCCACAGTTAATTTTTAGCGTCACTAATTTCATTTAATTTTTGTGTCAAAACTAATATCGGGAAATGATAACTGAGTCTCTTTTAATTCGGCCATGCTCGGCAGCGTACAAACATGGCAAGCGATGGCCTCATTCTGTGAGGAGGTTATTTTGCACAAGGAGGCTGTGGACAGGGCCCGCGAAGAATCCTCTCAGAGCGACGGAGGACCGAAGTTATCAGTAACACTGTTAGTAATATAGTACACTCATATTTTGATCAAATAACGAGTTAACAATAATGACGGCATAAAGAACGCGTGTTATAGTTACAAAATTCAAACTTGAAAAAAGTAATTCGCTGGAATACAAACATAAAACATGACATCTAATCTGTTATCAACTTGCATAATCAAAAATAAAATAATATTATTTGGAATTCTACATAATACCATAACTTACCATCGAGCCCGGCTTGCAGTCCTATAATGACCACTGACGCCAAAAACAGCAATTCCTTGCCCATCTGAGTAAGAATAATAGATTTTAATTAAGGTTCAGTTGATTTATGTTTAGTTTATTTAAGCACATTTTAAAAATTTAATTTAGAATTTATAAATTAGTAAATAGTTTTAAATCTAAAATGTATTCAACATTTCTAAAGGATTCGTAGTAATTCCATACTAGTAGTGGGCGCCCAGTGGTCGATATTCGACCATAGTTTATTGATATTTTAAAGGAACTTAATTAGGGTTCTTTTGTCAAAGGTTTTGACAAAAGTTTTTTCTTTTGTCTTTTGTTCTTTTCTTCTATAATCAAAGGTCTATAATCATGGTTACTCAGTTGCAAAGAGCATGTAAGGTATGGAACGTAAGTCGTGTTATAAATATTATAATAATAGTTATATGTTATAATATAATTGTTGAATGTAGGATGATAAAGGGTAATTGGAACGTAAGAGTAAAAAAATACATACAGTCAAGCATAGCAACCTCCTTCGCAACCTTTTTTACGGCTGTCAAAATGTCTTTTTTATTTACATGTGTGTATATGTTGTGTAAAATTCAAGCAGTAGTGTGAGTAATGCATATTTTAATTAATTTAATGTACTTCTAATGCATTTTATATAAAATAAATAGCTTTCTGCACTTCTCCGCCATATAAACTTTAACTATGCCAAATTTCAAGTTCATTCGTTCACGGAGATCAGTTAAAAAGGGGTACAAAGTTTTTTCTGCACGTATTAATATATAGATAATTATAATTTATAATACAATTATAATGGTTCAATTGCTAATATTTATTAATAAATTAAAATTCTGTCATTGAAGTAATTCAGTTGTAGAACGAGTCAACACGATTACGATATAATATACCTTGTTAATTTATAGTTCTATACTAATATATAAAGTTTTTTTTTATAACATAGGAGGCAAACGAACAGATGGGTCACCTGATGTTAAGTGATCACCACCGTCCATAGATACTTGTAACACCAGGGGAGTCGCAAGTGCGTTGTCAACCTGTATTTAGGAGGAGGGTGGGGGAGGGGCAGGAAGGAAAGGAGAAAGGGGAAAGGGAGGGTAGTGGGTCTCCGGCTCTCTCACTGACCGAACGAAACGCAACAATGCAAGCACTGTTACTTCACGTAGGTTTTCTGTGAGAGGGTGGTGCTTCCCAGAACGAGCCGACCCATTCGTGATGAAAACAATAATAGCTTCAGCTTGGCTCTACCACTACCGAAAGTTGAAGAGTTTGTTTGTATGGTTGAACGCGCTAATCTCAAGGACTACCGGTCCGATTTGAAAATTTCTTTCTGTGTACTTTTTGTCCCATAAAACGCAATAGGTTCTAAAGGATAACAGATGAAAGTCTAGAATCTGAACACGTAATACTGTGAAAGTACTGAACCCATTTGATGAAACTTGACACAGCGATAACTTATATTACAAGGTTACATCTAAGATACTTTTTGTCCTATAATACATAAGGGGTTCTCTAGGATAACGGACGAAAGGTAAAAATTCTTATTCAATGAAATTCTTGACGGATTTCGGTAAATTTTCTTTGTGCTATATATAGCAGACAGTTTAGCTAAACGTTTAAGCTATATTTCATATTTTTATCGTTTTGTATTCAGGAAATCCCTGCTACTACCGATCCGATTTTGACATTTTTTTCAATGTTTGAAAAGTATATTATCCCTCAGTTTTATAGCTAATGTTTATTTTGGAAAATATATATTTTCAAGAGTTAATTACAAGGAATGTAATTGAAATTGCCGAATATTTATTTATCGCCAATACTGGGAAGACATTCATCGGCAATATATGAAGATTAGTTTTTATTTTAATTGAACCCGGTAGGTGAAGCTGCGAACGGCTTTTAGCCTTATTTTAAAGATTTTTCACATACCAACTGAGTATATGTTTGAGTGAGTCCCTATTTCGTTCGGATTTACAATTGAAAACGGCAGATTTCGCTGTAATCGGGTTTTGGTTTAAGATTTTTCGAGATTAAAAATACAATTGAAACAGTGATGAATTGTTGAATGATTAACACAGAAAATGTGAACTAAATTTAAAAAAAGTTAAAGACCAATAATTAAAAAAATCATCACAACAGACTTGTGATCTATGTAAAAGATAAACCGGCACACATTTGAATACTACATACAGTCACCGATAAACCTTTTGACCGCTCTAAATATAAATGCGCAGAACACAAATGTAGGTATAAATACGTATTATATTATACTAAGGGTCCCGATGCACGTTACGTGCCTTGATAATAAAAATAAATAAATAAAATTCCTAAAATTTAACCGCAGCGCCACCTATCGCGTCAAATTGTAAATCTAAACTATTTTTAATCCACTAGAACATTCGCAAAACATTATATATAACTCTGACTAACCGCTTACAAGGAGTTAAGTCATATAGAGACAGAGGATTTATACATACACATAAAGATTTATAACATCGAGATAACTGGAGAATATAAAAAAGAAATAGAAGAAATAAAATGCCAGTGTTAAATATTCCTATAATAATATTTTAACTTTTCTGTTCAAAAAAAGATGACTACATTATGCTATAGCCCGAACTTTAGGCTCAATTTAGAGGACCCAATGATATGGCCGAGAGCTGTACCTATAGGCTTGAATATGATTATAACAACAATTTTAGTTCTTGGAATCGCCTATACATTTTAAAATCAATTTGAAAACTGGAAAATGTTATATACTCATAGCCCATAACTACCTTAAATGACGTATAACTATTTATACCCGTTACCAATGAAATATTTTCAGAAATATATTTCAAAAAACCAATTCACTGTATACTTACTATAAATCTGTTAGTCTTGTGTTGCTTACAAGATATAACTGAAAAAGGAACAATTTACGTCCTTACAATATTACATTAAATAGGTATACACCATAAAGTTATATAACATTATATATTTACATTACACGTAATTGTATACGTTTATCAATACTACTGGTCGAAATTCGACCTTAATGAAGGGTACAATGTTTTCTGGTTACGTGTTTATACACATGGTTTTGATATTATGTGTATTTGATATACTAGCAGACCCTTTCAACTTCATCTGCATCAAATGGGTTATTATGGGTAATTTTAGTTTTAAACGCCACAAATCTTCAAAAGCCTATAACATATCCAAACCATCCAGGGACTCACCAAAACCTATACGCAGATAATATGTGAGAAATCTTTTAAAATAAGCCTAGAATACCGGGTTAATTAAGATAAAAACTAACCTACATATATGGGTGTTATGTATCTTCCCAGTATCATTTGGGTTGCTCCTGAGATAGTCACCTTTGCGTCCGTTCAATATTTGCGTTAGAGCCAGCGGCAGCGATAACGCAATAACTTCTGACTAATTTTATTAATTACCATACTGTAAACTTTATCTACATTAAATTTACATTTTGATTTAGTTGTTTATTTTAGATGAATTTGTAAAGTTTACGTGAAACCTGCAACCAAACTCAATCTTGTCAAATTTATTTAGTTTTCGACATATACACCATTCTACGTCGGTTCGCAGTCGAACTTTCATTTTTTAGTTTTTTTTTTTTATGAAGAATAGGGAGATAAAATGTGGCTTAATTTTTTAGTAACAGATTTACTCAAAAATTATCTGTTCTATATAGCACAAAGTAAATTTACCAAAATCCGACAAAAATTTTATTTACTATAAATTTTTGACTTTCGTCCGTTATTCTGGAGAACCTCTTGTGTTTTATGAGACAAAAAGTATCCTAGATATAATCTCGTTATATCAGTTATCACTGTGTCAAATTTCGTCCAAATTGGTTCAGTACTTTCAGAATGACACGAGTTTACAGGGACAGACAGACAGACAAAAATTGTAAAAGGATTATTTTTGCCCTCTATATCGATAACATAGTCTACCCCAATTATAATTTTCAGAAAATATTTAATGCACAGATTTGGCCTTGTTACAGTTTTATTATAGTATAAATATAGGATCGTAAAGTAAGATGATTACTGAGTTGTAAATAAAGACTGGCGCCATCGATGGTATGCAAAAATATTTTTTAATTGATTAGAAACACTATAGCTTGTCAACAGCTAGTAAATAAAAGAAAATCGGATATTATTTAGTATTAGCGATCCAGAGGTTGACTGTAACTGCATTACTGCACCCTAGTCATTACTCCATGCGCGGGTGCATAGAAGAACAAGCAACCAGTTAGCCGCGGTCGGTTCTATCACTGACGCCGCGACGCTCATTCTCAATACTCCGGGGTACCAGACAAGGATGTTGTGCGTTCTGAACTCCCGTTCTTTTATGCCCGGCTATTTATTATCATCATTGTTGTTGATATAAATAATAAAAACCTGGTGGACTGAATTATGATTATTCTTCTTTACTACGCTTCGACTAGTACCTATAGAGAAGAATATAGAATTCTGTATATAAAGTTTATAAACCATCTGCTACCAAAATATATTGGAAAAAGTCGTCCATTATAAAGTTACCCGAAAACCAATTCCATTCGTATGTTGTCTAAATTAACTTTAGTATTTGTAATATCTGTTTCTTAACCAATTAACATTTTTTATTGATCTTCAAAATGGTCGCATTATAATTATAGTGAAAATGGACATCTCGTTATAAAAAAGTTACACTTCTCCCTTCCCCCGTTTTCTTTTTATCTTTTAAGCCATTCATATTTCATACTACATTAGGGTAACTAGGTTTAGATTCCTATTTGCAAGATTAAAAACTAAGATATTCATCAAAAAATAGTTTTGTTTCGTCTGGAAAGGATTAAAAATTTTTTTTTATAGGTTTTTAGGCATTTGATAACAATTTCAATTGATGTTTTTTTATATCATAGGAGGCAAACGAACCGATGGTTAATTGGTCACCATCGTCCATATACATTTGCAACACTATGGGAGTCGCAAGTGTGTTGCCAGCCTGTGTAGCATATATAACTATAAAGATAGATAACATTACAATATAAATCCATTACTTCAAAAGTATCTTTCGGTGCAATTCTTCGGTACTTCCGACCGCATTCCTAATAAGAATGTAACAATAAACAATACAATCTAACGAACAAAATATTTGTCCAAATACAACATTCATCCAGTCAAAAGTTTAGACATTATTCTTTAAGCGTTCAAATAAATAGTCGTTCAGTACCCGAAATTCAACCTAAATACATTTCTTTTTAAGTTCATATCTTAATTTAACGACGAACCATATATATCTATTAAGCGAAAAAAAAAACAAAGAACATCGGTTGAGACACAGCAGACGGACACTTTCATATTTAATTTTCCTATGTCTATTTGTATGTAGATTTTCTATGGATGTCAAAATCATATATACAGCATATATGTGACGAGCCAATTAATAAAAATAATTCATATAAATTAACATATAATTGACAAACATATTAAAAAACTTCATTTTAAAACCAAATAAAGTTAATCAGAAAAATTCACATATATTAGTGATCGTCTAGTGGCTGTGAGTTGACATTAATTCATTAAATTTTTTAGTGACCTCATTACTGAGATTATTTTTCCAGAAAGTGGATAAATATTACAATTTATTAGCTGTAACGGTCGCAAGATAATGCTAATAAATAAAGATTTAGATTCGTTAATGAGAAAGAAAAAACGTCACTGGTTCTGAGAACAATAACACTACAGGGGCGTCAATAGCTACTGCACTATATTTAATATTATACGTATATAATACTTATAAACTATATCCTTATGTATAAGTTTCTTCTGTACGTATGTCACTGAATTCCTGCTAAACGGCTGGACCGATACTCATCGACTCATCGCCTCAAAATCATTTAGGTATACTTACATCACTTTAAGAACTTAGTTATTAAGATTAATAAAGTAAATGGTTTATTATTTTTTGCTTTTCAGTTTTTTCGGCCGTATATTTTGTTGTTAAAAAGTTTTTATTTTATAATTTTTTGTATAATCTACTAATTACTACTAGCTTAATTTATTTGTAATTTACAACTCAGAGACTGTATAATAAATTATCCCCTGTTTTCCTATCCTTGGGGTTATTTTTTCTTGTCAAAATGCATATAGGACCGACTTCGGGGTTATACTCTTTCAAATCAAAGAATAATAATTAAAGTCGGACTATTCTGTCTAAAAATATGCGCGGTCATAGATATAATCAGTGAGTAAACAGTCAATCATTCTCTATTTTCATACCCTTAGGATTGTAATTATTTCCCAAATTTATATGGGACCAACTTCGGAGTATACCCTTTCCAATAAAAAATTTCTAAATCGGACTATATATTTTTTTGTCGGTTAAAAAAGAGTCTTTTGTAATTCCTTGTATTAGTTTCACCTATATCTAAGTATCTACGGGAATCGTTTTGTATGTGACAGAGCCACGCTGAATCTATAACTGGTACGACCGTCTCACAGAAAACCGACATGAAGTAACCGACATGAAGTAACAGTGCTTGCATTGTTGCGTTTCGTTCGGTCACTGAGAGCGCTGGAGGCCCACCTTTCCTCACTTTCCCCCTCTCCTCTTCCCGTTCTTCCTCCCGCCCTCAACATAGGCTGGCAACTCCCCTGGTGTTGCTAGTGTCTATGGACAGTAGTGATCGCTTAACATCAGGTGACCAACCTGTTCGTTTGCCTCCTTTAATATAAAAAATAATATTGAACACGATTTTCGCTACTTCAAAACGTCATATTAAATACAATTTAGCGGACTTATCAAAAACCGATGGCAATGCAATAACTTAGTAAATTCGCTCATCAATTAGATAATGAATTGGTAACAAAATTAATTACATGAAATCATTGATTTTGGAATAATTATTATGATAACCAGACAACCTGTTGTTATATATATAAAAAGTCGAATCATCTAGTTACTGTAAGATCTTAGTTCGTATACAGACTAGAAAAATAAACGTAATTAAAAACCAAGTAAATGTGACATAAGAGAACGAGAACAATTCTAGAACCGTTGTTTCTGTGTTATCGAAAAAAAGTTCATCAAAACCTATACGCTTAATGCCATAGAATTCTTTAGTATTATATTTTATTTAAAATAGGGAATGTGTGCACATTTTCAAACTAAAAGCATAATTATTGTAATGAGGTGTATTAAAGTTAAATTATTTTTATATATTATTTCCTGATTTAAAAAAAATATATTTTTATTCGAATACATAAATAATGGGAACTAAGGTTTTCCCTCGGTGATCGTTGTTTCGAAAAAACAATTTATTCGTTATAGAAGCAATAAAAGAATAATACTAATGTCGTAGAGGAATGTTGGCGACATTGATACTATGTTTTGAGAGACAATATGTATTATGGCTTGGATAATTTGTAATTTTCATTTTTCATTTACAACTATGTGTTTAAAATATACCTGTAATATGAACTTATGAAGCGGAGGTGTGCCGTGCACCCTTGAGCTACTTGTCAAATAAAATCAGCTGAGCGCCTTAAGCGCTCGCTTTGGTAGTCTGGTTAAACTGTTAAGACAATAGCGTAGTCAGTTCGAGAAAAAAAAATTGACAATTCATAAAAAGGAAATAAAAACAAAATGGCGATTTTCAAAATAGCCTCCAAACACAGTACATTCCAAATCTCTAGTGCATTTCAATAAAAGCTTGTTTGAAAAGTATTTATTAGGGTACCTACTCTATGTCTTTTTCTATACCTCTCACAATGTGTAGTATAATATGTATAGTGAGTAGAGAACATGTATAGAGTAATTAAAGTCTGGAAGCGAAACAGACAAACAAATTGTAATATATTAAATTAATAAAATACATCATTAGGTTTACAAAGAAAAGATTCCGCATATATTTGCATAATTAGAGGAACGTATATAAACAATATTTCACAGGTCCGTTGCATCAGTTCAGAGCTGTAAGCACATCATTTACTTATTTTCTTTTAACAACACAAGAAGACGAACAAAATGGTCGTAAGTATCCAATGAAGTATTTGTTTCATATTCATAGTTTTTAATTCATTATTATTACCATCACTCTGTAAGAGAACCACTGCAGAGCCATATGCTTCTCCCCAAACAAAGACATGGATATATTTAACACGCACGCCCACGACGTATTGGCAATTTCAAATTCTGAGAAATCTACAGTTCCATATTTTCCCATTACTACAAACACATTTCCCAGGTTTAGGTTTCCACACGATGTTGTCCTTCATGGTCAGCCGATAGTGCTAGTGTATATCCTTGATTTTTAATTTATTCAAAATCAAAAATATTTATCGTGTTTGGGAGTCAACATGGTAATGTCCCATCCCTGATTCCACCCTTCGCCTGCTCCAACCACCCATAACATAATTATTAGTCGGGCCAGATTCGGGTTCGATTTGTCTCATGGTATCACATGCTAGTGTCATACGAAGTTGTCACATGCGTTTTCCCATATAAAAGGAAAATCGATTTTTTTCCAAACTGTCTACGCAAGGCTACTTGCAAGGCCTTTACAGCTTCACCGGTCTACTAAGGAGAATCGGAGAAGACTTTACTACGACGTAAACCACGTCATTACCTACCTTCTCTATCCTAGACTTATTATCGATTTGATTCACAACAACAATGTAGCTTAAATTTAGGAGGTAAATAGACCAATGTCGCTTCTTTATGGCATTGTCTCTCGTATTAAAAAAATCAAATGCAGTCCACTACTCTTCGTACAACCAAATTTTATAATTACAATATGTGTTTAGACTCGATTAAATTGTGAGTACTTTAGAAATATTGGTCCTATTGTAGCAATACGCTTTGGAACCATCCATATTGAATTCTATACTATTTATGTTATTCATTTAAGGTGTTATTTACATTATTGTTAAACAAGACCAGTTTCATTTGAATTTTCAAATTTTCATCAGATGGTCAAGGAATTACTGTTTTTGGCCTCAGTGCTCATTCTCGGACTACAATCCGGGGTCAATGCTGATCTTGGTGAGTAACCGTATGGTGTAACATATACGTATATGTACATACGTGTACATATACCATTATTTTCTTGTCGGTTATGCAAGTTGATTAGGTGATATAATAAAACCTACTAATAATATCCGTGAATTCGTCCGCATTGTTCTCCACATAGCTTGCCCCACCTCTCTACGGCAAGTAAATACGTTTTTTTTTTTTACATTTATGTATTAAGTTTCTTATTGCATACGTGGATATAGCAAACACGTTTCTATACAAACCCGCTACTTAATCTATAATGCTATTAATAGGTCACATTTAGATGACCTTATTGAAGTGTGGGGATGTACTGCTAAATCCAAATTAAAACAATTACAAATTGCACAAAATAAAGTCATAAAAATACTATTTAACTATGATATTTTAACTTCAACAGAAAGAATATACAGAGAAACGAATATTATGACTTTAAGGCAAATGTATATATATAAAACTTGCATATTAGTGGAAAATATTATGGATAAAAATTTACTTTCACATATAAGCTTTCCAATAAATACATCTAAACGATTTTTAAGAAATACAAGCAATTTAGTTCTAAGTAGGCCAAGAACTACACAGTACGGCATACAAAACATCAAATTCGAGAGAGCTAAACTATTTAATGAATTACCTAAAGAATTACGGGATATTGAATCTTTAAATATATTCAAAATAAAACTGAAGTTGTTTCTGAAAGATAAATATTTTGATGTTTAATTAATTGTATACTTTTTTCTATATATATTATGCTTTCTACATAAGTACATACAACATAAGAAATATTGTATTTTGAAAAAATGTTTCTTTATCTAACACTGGATTAGCTAACTCATTATTACTGTTTTATTTTTAAGTATCAATAAGTGAACTATGTTCTTTGAGAAAATAAATTCTTCTTTAAACTGAAGTTCACTCTCGAGCCTTTGTATAGTAGTATTTCAATATTCATGTTTTTCTAACTACTCGCTTAAATTAACTAGTTATGTTATCAAAGAGGTGGATTTTGATTCTAATTCAAACACTAAATCTTTAGAATTTATAAACCGACATGGTAAAAAATTTAGCAAACCCTAATTCTAATGATATTAAAAAAATGTAAACTGAAACGCTCTTAAAACAGAAATATATGTAAATCTACTTATTTCATCTTTATTGTACTCTATTAAATATTTCACGTGTTAGAATTGAGTAGGTGAAGAATAAAGTCTGGTGTACTGATTTAACCGTCAGGGCTTGAGACGAAATCTTTGGGTAGTAGTGGGATATTAGCGAGTACTATTCTAATAAATTGTAAGTCACCCGGAGCCAACTCGGGTTAATACGTATCAGATAACATATGAACTGTGAATAGTACGGCGGTATTTATTGCTAAATTGAACCGCCGTTCCGAATACATCTACATCTTTTATTTTGATTTACGTGTTTATAATAATACAAATATATTCTAGTTACGTCTATTCACATCTCAGGATCATTTATAAGGACATATGGTTCGGAGTGTGCGATGGCTTTTTTAAAACCTTTATATTTTTGTTGAGAAGCTTCATGATGTGTTTTATGTTTACTACGTTAAATTGTTTTCGCTCTATTATGTCAATTTTATAAATTCATAATATATCTCCTCATATTGTTATCTGCTATAAAATAGTTTTAAACACTTTATTATAAATAATAATAAGCACAACGTTTTATTGTAGAATGTGTTACAATAACTGTATATATAACATTGTTTAGGAGGTTTGAATCCCCTCGACCCATTAGGGAATTTTGGTAATTTGGTAAACATGGGCCGTAACATCTTTGAAAACGTCGTGGCTTGTGGTCTCAATTCCTGCGGTGCTGGAGCTCACTGCACCCTCGAAGGCGTAATTCCGACCTGCGCTTGTCTCCCTGGATACGTAGGGAACCCAACAACGGGCTGTCAGCAGTTTGTTTATATTGGTGAGTTCACGCAATAAACATTAGAAAAAGGCTCTGTTTTACATTTTAATTGCTCAACCGACCATCATAAATTTTGCATACATGTTATTTTTAACTCAGTATATTTCAAGTATTACCAAAAGCATTATTTTGTTGCGAAAATAATAACGTATTCGTTTAGTTACTTCCTTAACTATGAAATATATCGAAATAGAAAAGCTTACGTTTGGTCCTTATTTTATTAGTACGTAGATTGTAATAATTACCACGAAATTGTTTAACGTAATTTCCTTCCCCGACATATTTTGTTAGGCTGTTGGAGATCTGTCTAAATGCAAAATAATACTGAAAATGATTTTTTATAATAATGATTGTTGTAGTTTGCTATATCTACATACAAAAATGTGTATTGCTTCCAGCTGCGTAATCACATGCCAGACTGCAGCTGCTTTGCTGGTGAAAACGGAGATCCTATGTCCGCTTGTACAGCTCTTAAGTATAATAACTAAATTTATAAAATATTCAGCTGTATTTTGCGTTTTTTTTGGTTCCTATAATTACTCTACAAAAGTTTGTTGGGGCATGCGCTTTTTTTCTTCTCAAACTGACTACGCTATTAGCCTTACTAGCGCCTTCACAGTTTCACCGGACTATTATAGGCATATAGGCCTTGTACTAAGTAATGTAAAGACATTACTTAGTACAAGGCCTATGTTTAATTTTGCCCGTAAATAAATTTACACATTTCCACATTCATACTTTACGGTTAGAAGAAAGTTGTACAAAATGATCCCCCGGGCCTAGAATATAAACATATATAAAAATCGGCTAAATTATGAATTCCGTAGAATCGTTAATTTTCTTAGTACTCCTGTCTATTGGACATTGGCTTAATAAATGTAAAATATAAGGTTTTTTCAAATTTATTTCTGTCAGTTACCCAACAGTACAGGACATCTCACAGAAAACCGACGTGAAGTAACAGTGCTTGCATTGTTGCGTTTCGTTTGGTCAGTGAGAGCGCTCGAGGTCCACCCCTCACCCTCTCTCTTCCTTCTCGTTTCCCTCCCTCTCCCCTTCCCCATCAACACAGGCTGGCAGCGCCCTTGCGACTCCTCTGGTATTGCTGGAGTCTATGAACGGTGGTGATCACTTAACATCAGGTGACCGATAAAGCGAATGCCTTAAAAACTATAATAGCAGAACCTACCTACATATAAGGCATTGCGCTGAATCATATAATCTTCTTGAGCCCTATGACCCCTCGTTATTCTCTCCTGATAAGTACTGGTATCATTTTCGACATCAACTCTGCATATACCAGTATTTTTATCAATACTAAGAAAATACTGTATCTAAGTATCTCTGTGACTAATGATATATGCCTTATTATTATTTTTTTAATATCATAGAAAGCAAACGTTCACCTGATTTTAAGTGATCACCACAGTCCAGGGGAGTTGCAAGTGCGTTTCCAGCCTGTGTTTGTGGGGACAGCTGAGTGTAGGAGGGGAAGGGATGTGGGTCTATAGCGCTATCACGGCTGAACGAAACGCAACAATGCAAGCGTTGTTACTTTATGTCAGTTTTCCGTGAGAGGGTAGTATTATCCCGGACGAACCGACCCATTCATATTTGAACCAGTAAGTCTATCACATATAAAAGTAAACACGTAGAGTCTTTGTGTCCCGATAAATTCTTGTTCAATATAATGTATATATCTTCCTCAAAGATCTGTTTTAAATAAGCTCTCAAATAAAGCATATACTTACGTTCTTGACCAATCAGTGGCTAGTTCTTGTAATAATATCCTTCAATATGTTGGTGAAATAACTTTGAATATCACCTGTAAAGATCTCGGTAATGCGATTCTTCAACTAAATTCAACTCTTTCCTAGATATAGAGACAAATGATGAAATATGAGTTTACATGTACAATCCTAGAACTAAGCAGCAATTTACTGGTTGGGTCTTACCAAATGACTACAAGGCTAATAGTTTATTTTTAACAAATCTAGATTAAGTAAATAGGGATTGATATACAGCCAGAGGTTTTTGACAAACTTCGTAAAATAACCAAAACGCCGTATCATCTTACACTATAACAATACTAACTTTGACACGGACAGTCAGACAAATGAATTTTGGAACGCTTTAAACGTGGATATTATATTTTGTTCCTGCATAAATCTCAATCTGGTATCACACGATTTTTTCCAGTTTTCAAAAATCTACACATATAACAAATGGTAACGAGACAAATTCTGTGCATTAAATATTTTAAAGAAAAATTATTCTGGGGGAGGGGAGGCTTAGAATCAAGCAAAGAATAATTTCCATGTTTATTAAAAATTTTGTAAATATATCTACATAAATAGTGTTAGATTTTATAACAAAGTCGCAAAGAATATTTATTATCAATTTGCAGGATCGTAAGTTGAAACAGCATGTCAAAGGAGTTTTGATGTCTAACAGTTTGTTATAGGGTGAATCAATATGTGAACAATTTTGATGTATGAAACTAACACTTCTCTCTATGCATCTGTAAAAAAATGAACGTAACTATGTTTTTCAAATATATACGATGTACAACTAGCTGTTGTAGTGCCATGCTGCGTATCAGACAACAAAATCGTTCACAAAAAGTGAGGCAATTGGTTGATGAAACGTTGATGTCGAATTTTACCACATAATTTTTTTTTTTTCGAACTGACTACGCTATTGACCCAGCAAGGTCTTAAACAGCTTCACCGGACTCAGCCGATTCTATTTGGGCAACTGCACGGCACACCTCGACTTGGGCTGTTGCCTGATACGTGCAATTCACGATCTATCTGAGCTAACCTAAGCTAACTATTCATACATGTGCAATACAAGCATATATGTGTACCAAGCATACATACCTCAACAACTCTTATATATATTTCATATCGGATCGTTTTCCAAATTATTTCAGTTCAATACGGGAAAGAAACAAAACCCTTCCACTTTCATATGTAAGCATGTAAACGTGCACGTGCGTGGGGGGTGATGTGTGTAGGTACTGTTGTTGTAGTGATGTAAGATTTTGTGTCACTGTATCGCGCGAGCAGCGCACTCAAGGGCTCCATGCCGAGGGAACTTACCTAGGCTTGAGCCGCTGCCGAGGGGGGCCTAATCGGGTACCACACAATACAATCCTATGATGTTATTAACTACTGTGTTTATAATTGAAATTACACGCGGACATGTTTGCGGGCACAGCTAGTTAATGATTTGCTTATATAAATTAGATTAAGAAGAATTTAAATCTTATGATTCCGAGGTCACCATGGAGAAGTGGCATAAATGTGTATAGATTCCGCTTATTCATATGAAAAACTTCTTTGAACCTAAGGGAAAATATTTTTAGAAAAAATAAATTCATTATGGACCAGTCATAGTATTTTTTCTTTTTAATTCCGGAAAATTTTAGTGCATCCCACGTATTTATTGGGGTGGCTGTTAGGTTTGTGCAATAAAACTTCATTCTCAAGAAATTTGCAGGTTATATTTCAGTTATTAACAATCTAACAACGATATAAATTGGCTTACCATTAACAAGAAAATATATTTTCAAAATAATATTGCATGACAATATGAGAAAGTGGTACAAAATGATCACCTTTTGTTTTATCTAACATATTTTATTACATGAATTTATTACATGCAAAATAACACATTCGACTTAACATTAACCCATTATCTTCTCCCTAAACCTTTTTAAATTTTTGTAACACAAAGGTCACAGCGAACTGGCATAATGTAATCCTAGGTGACAAAAAATAAATAAATAAATTCAAGTGAATGTCTAATGAATTTAAATAATAGCTATACATTGGTCGAAAGGATCTCCGATGTAACCAACAGGGCAGCTACATGCTGCAACGTATTGATTTGTGATGATAGACACGATGGAAACCTAGAAACAATACACATGTTTTATACTCATATACCAAAATACAGTAATATTACGAAAAAAACTGATCCCCAGCTTTTCTTTGTATTTAGCTAAATTCTCATCACACACACGCTTGTATAGCTGTGAGAGGAAATTGCATTAAGAAATTGCACAGAAATTATAACATCTAACTAAATAAAAAAAGAATTATTAAAATCGGACTATACTGTAAAAAGTTATGCGTGATCATACATAAAAAAATATATATATATACGCGACGAATTGAGAACCTCCTCCGTTTTTTTCGTCGGTTAATAAGCATCGAGCGTAAACTAAAATTGCATATTTTGATTAATTATATAGTAAAGAAGTAATTAAATAAGTGCGTTATTGTCTCTGTATTTTTTCCGAACTGACTACGCTATTAACCTATCAAAGTCTTAACAGCTACACCGGACTACTATTTTTTTACAATTTACTCATTATACTTATTTACAAAAACACAGTGTTAACAGAAGTATGTTAGATTGCAGCGTCAATTATTTGTCTTTGTCTGTTCTAAATACTTTACTCTAAGATTCTGGGGGAAAAAAATATAAGCTAGTAAAGTCCACTACTCGAAAAGTTATATGCAATTAATGTAGTCAAGAGCAGTGTTTTTCAAAGTGTGGGTCGCGACCCCTGACTTATCCTTGACCCCTCAGACGATAGTCAGGGCCTCTATGAGGGCCCACACCTGTCGAGGGAGCAGACGCAGTGCCAGTCGGCAGTCCCTGCTCCTTCGCCAATAAGGTGTATGAAGGTACTATGGGGTTTATTTTCTCCATGTTTAAAAAGGGGGGTTGGGAAGCGAAGTTTTATAACGGAGTTGTAAAAGGCTGAAAAAGCTACTGCAGTAAAAAAAAAGCCAAAGTTTTAAAGATTTATTAAGAAAAATGCTAAACTAAAGGACATAATCATTTATATTAAATAAACAAAAAATAAAAATGAATATTTGTCACAAGATAAAATACATGACACGAGTGAAGAGGCGGTGAGCAGGTCGGTCGCAAAATATTTCTTCATACTAACGGGGTCGTGTCAAGAAAAAGTTTGAAAAACACTGGTCTAGAGGATAATTTTTAAAGATTTTCCGTGTGATAAGTTGAACTTAACATAGCTGCAAATAGACCGGTCTGGATGTACATACAGTACAGTACTCGGCTTTTGATTTGGCATGCTAGTGAGCAGTGTCGGTGAGACAGAGATAACGCTTTACAAAAACGTAGCAAGCCAATCTTAACCAGATGCCTCACTGCCCAACGTTGTAACGAGAAACCTAGCCACATAGTCTATTAGGATGTATTATGAATTACTTACTTCGCATACTGCATTAATTCCACAATTGCCTTCACAAGCGTCTACGCAGGTTTGGTTGACACATCTCTGGCCACTATCGCATTCATTATCATCTGTAATAAATTTTTTTTTTATATGATATAGGAGGCAAATGGACATCTGATATTAAGTCATCACCGCCGTCCATTGACATCAGCAACACCAAAGGAGTTGCAAGTGCGTTGCCAGCCTATGTTTCGAAGGATGGGGAAATGGGGGGATAAAGAGAAGAGGAAGTGGAAGGGGGAGGACAAGTGAGAGGAAGAGGGAGGTGGGCCTCCGGCACTCTCACTGACCGAGCAAAACGCAGTAATGCAAGTACTGTTATTTCACGACGGTTTTCTGTGAGAGGGTAGTACTACCCCGGACGAGCCGACCCATTCATGCTGAAATCAGTTATAGCTTCAACGTGGCTCTACCGCCTACAAAGAGTAGGTATTGTTTGTTGAAGTAAAAATAAAAGTTATGATTCAAATTATACCTTAAGATAAAACCTTAAGATAAAAAAGCAATAGTTTTTAATGAGGATACATGTCGTTTTAATTTGACAGAGAATACTTTGTGTTTTTCCAAGACAAAATCATATATATTAAAGATTATAAGATGTTAAGTTACCTACTTACGTAATAATTTAATTAATTGAAGGTCCTGTAAATAGGGTGTTAATAAAGTAACCGACTTCGTATTAATTGGATCTCACAATTTTTTACGGTAGAAGAACCGAGTTGCGATACTTGGTTTTCTTTTACAAGTTTTGTTACTGATGGCACCTCATTTCTTTTTGTAGATATTCTTGCTTTTTTCTTTTGCGTTACCGTTTACTTCTTGAATACAAATAACGTATCTACACCTATTATTTCATTATATGATTCAGAAATATACATACAGGTACATTGATTTATTAAGTGCAAATGTAACTTTGTAATCTTATACATTTATATGGGATTACAAAGTTATTGACGCAGTTAGTGTATTTAGAAAATTGAACCGAAATTACATTTTTTTTTCCTTTCATTTCATTTACACACTAAACACTAATTGTATTCTAAATTTAAAGCTTCCATGTCTGCTAAAAGTGACTTAGAATTTTGATGATCGGTCAGTCAGTGACTGACAAAATTAAGAGGTTTTGACTAGTTATAATTCTTAAACTACTGCTTCAAATTGAGTAACATTTTTAATTATCCCATGTTTATACTCGTACAATGCCTGCTTGGTTACTTCAAAATTCAGGCTTCTAGTTTTATCCACAACGTAGTTATAGAGGGGCGAAAATGGCCTGAATTGCTTCGAGTGAAGGATAGTACGGCCATACCGTTTTTACCGTTAACCATTTTTGTTCGACTTGGCGGAAGATTTGGCCCCAGATTTGTTACATTTGTTTATGTGCCTATATTAATCTCTTTCAAAGTAGTTATCATAAAAGGAGCACGTTACTATAGTTTTACCTGAGTTTATTTAATCTGAGAAGAACCCTATCTGTAAATTTTATATAAATTTGTTGATGGTGTCTTAACCTTTTGTATTTATCTTGTGTGCACGTGCATTAGTGCACGTTTTATGTATGCAATTTTCGGATACCATAGTAACTGAGATACAAAGCAAGTCAGATACAAAGTAACTAAACTGTTCCCACCGTATAAATATGAGGCAGAAATAAACGCTCGAAAACGGCATGCTCACACAAATACGCGCATTGAACAGATTTTTTTTTCTTCGAAATGACTACGCTATTGACTTAGCTTGGTCTTAACAGCTTCACCGGACTACTAAGGCGAGTGCTTAAGGCACTCAGCCGATTTTATTTGACAACTAGCTCAACTAGTGTATGTGTGCATGTGTGTGGAGTTGATATATGTAATGTTGTTGTGTGTGAGTGTGCCGGTGCGAGCGTTTATAGACAATTTCCAAACTGTCTGTTATGAGTACTGTGCTGCTACTTCTGTTACTTCCCTCTAACTAACAATGGAAACTAAGCAAATCATAGTGGTTGAGTCCAAGTCGTGGTAGTCAAGTAATTAAGCTGGCGAAATATCAATTAGATGTCTGCTGCTACGGGTGTTTGTGTTTGGACTCCTCTGAAATTGTTTGATCGATTTTTATGAAATTTTTAATGTATATTTGGTCGGTATAAGAATCGATCGTAAAGTGTATTTTATACCACTACGTGATTAGTTGCTTGATATTTTTTTTTTACCATCATAAATACCTATAACCCCAAATTGCACTGATACTAAACAAATACTATAATATTATATCTTCACCCGAGGCTATTATATCTTGCTTATTTTTTTTTTAAGACTGGTTGGAAAATTTAACTTTCAATAATAATTACGAAAAACTCAATATGCATGTGATTTACATATTTAAGAAACAGTTACACACACTGTAGTTAATGACTTATTTGTGTATAGCTTTATTATCAAAGGGTAAAAAACCTAATGAAAACAATATCCGCTCTTCTAAGGAACATTATTTGTATATTAATATATAAACTCACTTTGACATACGATTTTCATACATTGCAACATCGGGTCTCCTCTGTATCCGGGAAGACAAGCGCAGACCGGGAGTCCATTGGAGATGATGCAATGAGCTCTAGCACCACAGTCAAATATACCACATGACATCGAGTTAATAATTATGTCATTACTTGTTGGATTATAGTTTTCATTACCTTGAGCTGTAAAACGATATTTAATTATACATTATTATTATTTTTTTATATCATATAGGAAGCAAACCAACATGCGAGTCAACTTTTGTTAAGCGATCACCGCCGTCCATAGACACTAGCAAAAGAGTCGCAAGTGCGTTGCCAGTCTGTGTTTGGGGGAATGAAGAGAAAGGAAATGGGGAAGGGAGAGGAGAGGGGAGGGAGAGGAGAGGAGAGGGAGAGGAGAGGGGAGGGAGGGGAGATGGGAGGGAGAGGAGAGGGGAGGGAGAGGAGAGGAGAGGGAGAGGAGAGGAGAGGGGAGGGGAGATGGGTCTCCGGCACTCTCACTGACCAAACGAAATGCAACAATGCAAGCACTGTTACTTAACGTCGGTTTTCTGTGAGAGGGTGGTGCTACCCCGGACGAGCTGACCCATTCAGGCCGAAACCAATAATAACTTTAGCGTGGCTCAACCACCTACGAATTTTACACCTACATTACATTTATAATAATCTTACAGCTAAAAAATTAGTCACAGAGTAAAACATTGAAATTGTTGTTGGAAAGAAAGAAGAAAGAAAAAATCTTTATTGTTGGAAAACATCGCATACAACAAATTAGATAAAGTTAACATATACATTGCTAATTAAAATCCGACAAGGACAATACTTATTGTAACGTATTTTTAAGTAATAACTGTTTAACAAATCAAATATTCTTTTGTAATATATTTGATATCATAGAAGGCAAACTAACAGGTGGGTCGCCTGATGTTAAGTGATCACCACCGTCCATAGGCACTAACAACACCAGAGAAGTCACAAGTGCGTTGCTAGCCTGTGTTGCTGGGGAAGGGGACAGGGGGAAGAGGGAAAGAGGAAAAGAGGAAAAGAGGAAAGTGACAGAGAAGGGCGAAAGGAGGAGATGAGCCTCCGGCGTTCTCACTGTCCGAACGAAACGCAACAATGCAAGCACTGTTACTTCACGATGATTTTCTGTGAGAGGGTGGTACTACCCCGGACGAGCCGACCCATTCATGCTGAAAAACCAGTAATAGCTTCTTACGCCCGGACGGACTCCACGCACTATTTTTTATTTGTGGTACTCTCAAGATGTACAAATACCTTCGATCTTAGAGTTGTAAGAAATAATAATAACCATTCAGAAGTTCTTTATAAAATTAAGTTTACAGTATCTCCCGATTATATCTTTGCCAAAGAATAAATATCTTAATTTCTATGTTACGAAAGACAGTTATAGGTAGTAACAATAGACTGTGGAATTAGTTAATTAGTATGAAATGTTAATAATAAATTATTAAAAACATTCATTTCATTGTTTTATTATTTGTTTAAGTACTTAATTAATCTATTTTGTGTACCACGAAAGTGGCATATGCATCTGTACGCTTGTATACACAACATTGCGAAGAAAGGCATCTGAAATTTTGAGAAATGTCCTTATATGTACTTACTAAGATGCTTAATACTAAAATACAGTTTCTACAAACACTAAAGTTTTACACCAAGTCATGTGGTAGACTATTACCTCGAGTTGATCATATTAATTTAGTTTTAATACCTCAAATGAGGCCCCTGGCGAATAATTAAATATTAACAGGTGTTTTTATATTGTAGTAATATTACTTGGGTATTACGTAATTTGGCTTAACGATTAAATCGACCATTATTACAGAAAAGGTCATACCGTACCTAATCCAAAATGTAGTGTTACCGAGCGAAAGTCGATAGGTACAATCTACCAGGTAAATGTTTGCAGGGTAAAACCCTTCTATTATGTGGTAGCTCATGGTCACATTTAACATAAAAATAATAATATTAAAACAATACTAATAAACATCAAAGTGAACCTTAGTTAAAGTTTGTTCTAAAACTTTTTAAAGTTTGGAAACGATACTTTTAAACGCATAAAAATCACACCTAGATTCAAGGAACAAAATTTAAGGAGTGCTTTTCGAGATTAATCGTTACCTAACTGCTAATCGTGAAAACACCGCATAGTCAAACAGGGAAGCGGTAAGCGAGTAGAGGCGCGGGATGCGGCCCGGGACAGGGCGTGATTCATTTATTAGACCAGTTCGTTTTTGCGTAAAATAGCTTACGTTGAGTGTGTATCAGTTTTGCGTTTCTTGAGATAATTAGGTCAAATATTAAGCACCTATTATTTAGCTGATTTAGAAAGAGTAGCAAGTAATGAGTAATTTGTGAGAGTATTACAACCATTTAACCAGACATGCTGTATATTAATTTGACCGAAGCAACAAGAAAACGCTAGTTATTGTATAAAGAGGGCACAGGTTTAATAAACTATTCACATAGAGTATACGTCATGTTCAAATATTAATTAATCTTATCTTATACCTTTAAACGAGCAATTCTTGTATATTTGTATATATTCAGGATCTCAGAAACGGCGTCATCTATTTCCGTGAAACATAGTATGCAGGTAGTTTCAGGGACGATAAATCGATCTAGCTAGATTTTATTCATAAAAAACTTTTTAACTGAGATTTCAGGCAATGTAAAAATATAGCTGGAATATAAAGGTAAATTTCGTCGCCGCTGTCAAAACAAAAAATAACACAGATGGAAATCGTTTGCTCCGAAAATCCGTGTAACCCCAGTTAGAATCAGAGTGACAGCAAAAGAAATATCTTTGGTAATATTTCATATGGTAAAAAAAAAATATTTTGTGAGGCAAACCTAATAGTTTATTTAAATTAAAAAATGTTTTTTAAAGAACCGAGCTAGGCTCGGTCGTCCAGGTACTGTGTATTGTTGATATTTTTATGAATTCTAAAAAAAAAATTAAATAATCAAATACTTACACCACCTCAAACGATCTCAATTAAATTTTACACATGGCGAGTATCATGTTGTTCAATAGCCTATTACAATTCATAGATATTTGAATCAAATAAAATAACGAGTCAATTACATATAAGTTATAAACTATAAGTAATTAGCTGACATACAAACGAAAATCATGATATTTAAACTGATATTAACTTGCATAATGGACAAGGAAATAATATTGGGAATCCTACATCATAGGAATACTTACCATGGACGCCAGTTTGCAGACCTAGAATGACCAACGAAGCCAAAAACAGCAACTCCTTACCCATCTGGGAAGAATTATAACATGCGAATCAAAATGGTCTCCTTTAATAAAGATTTAAATTGATATCTCCGAACGTGAACAGGATGGACATTAAATTCAATGTTGAAAGTTGAAGTGCATTGTTAAGGTTTAAACAATGTATTTGAAATACAAACCAATCTAATTTATACATACAATTTATAAAATTGGTTCAACTAATTAGTTACTTTAATATGTCAAGAAATATCATAAAGCCTAAAAAGAAAGAAATATTTTATTTAAATACAAGTGTATAAAAAATACCTTTAAGCATTAAAAAAAAAAAACTAGGGTAATGAGGTTTGGAGTCAGCTTATTGCCGTTTTTGAAAACGGCGCTGACTTTCAGCCAGGCCTAAAATAAAACTTCGTTAATTTTTGTTACCAAAAACTGGGAAAATCTATATGTTATGTAGAAGAATTGGTTTAGAACAGTTTCACGACACGGCCGTAATTAAGGCGTAGTCCTGTGAAGCTGTTAAGACCTTGCTGGGTCAACAGCGTAGACATTTCGAAAAAAAAAAAAAAGCCGTAATTACATCCGAAGCCGAAATCACAATGCCCTCCCTACCTTAAAGAAACCAAAAACTAAGTTAAATTATTATAAAAAAAATTGTTTCTTCATAGTTTTAGATAATGATGATTTAGGAGCCCGTGTTTCGAGGACAAATCAATTATGATAAGTTTTTGCGTCCGCCCTGTCTGTAATCAATGCAGCCTTACCTAAAATTCGATTCTACCAACAGCCCTGCTTCACGATAAGCTAATTTTATATTAAAATGCTCATAGTTGCCACGTATGAATACGTATATCTGTTTATCATATAAATAACGAGACTTTGCAACTTATTGTCAATGAATGTAAGCATGGAAAATTAATTTCAAATTTAATATACATACAACATTTCTAAATGTTTAGTAGTAGGCCCAAATACGAATAGCAACTTCTTCACAAACTAAAAGTTAAAATTGTACAAACGAATGGTACTTTAATTAAATGTAATTTGGTTTACTGATAATCTATACTATAATAAAACTGTAACAGGTCGAAATCTGTACATTAAATATTTTTTGAAAATTTTAATCAGGGTAGACTATGTT
>JACEII010000190.1:66645-106861 GCA_014332785.1 Antheraea mylitta
TGTCCCTATGCACACGCATCACTCTGAAAGTACTGAACCAATCTTGACGAAACTTGACATAGTGATAACTAATACTACGAGATTACATCAAATATACTTTTTGTCCCATAAAACGCAAAGGGTTCTCCAGGATTAAGGATTAAAGCCTAGAACCTAAACCCGTATTACTCTGAAAGTACTAAACCAATTTTAACGAAACTTAACACAGTAATAACTGATATTACAAGGCTACATCCAGGATACTTTTCGCCCCATAAAGCGCAAGGAGTTCTCCAGGATAACGAAAAACAAAAATTTGTAGTTAACGTAACTAGACTTTTTTGCGACACCTTAGTACAAGAGCCGGCAACGTTGTAAGAACAAGAATTTTAAAATACCTGGTTCTTTAATATATCAATATATATATTTTTTGTATCATAGGAGGCAAATGAACAGGTGGGTCACGCCATGGTAAGTGACCACCATCCTCTATAGACACTAGCAACACCAGTGGTGTCGCAAGTGCCTTGCCAACCTGTATATGGGGGAGGGCAAAGGAGGAAAGGAGAAGAGAAGTGAGCCTCCGGCGCTCTTACTGACCAAACGAAACACTACAACGCAAGCGCTGTTATTTCACGTCGATTTTCTGTGTGAGGGTGGTATTAGCCCGAAAGGACACTTGATAGCCGGTTAACGTTGTATTTTTAATGCGCGTTTTGATTTAATTAATTTTGATTTATTAATAGGTTTAGGAACATTTTTTTTTTCAGTAACTTTTAAACGCAATTAAAAGCATGAATTTATCACAGTCAGAAACATTTCTTTATAAACAATCATATATATATACCCGCTGATATATTTTATAAATAAAAATAATTTTAAACCAATTATAGCAAAGAACAAATTTCATTTTATTAAACATTATTGATATTAAGGTTTCACCATATACAATGAAACAACGATAAACGTAAAGGTATGTACGTGTGACTTGAGATTGACGCCATTTTAAATATATACGTCGTCGACCATCAGGCTATACGAAACCGAAATAGCTTGGACCGGCGAGGTGAAATATCTCGGCGTCACTTTAGATAAACACTTAAATTTCGATTCACACACAGATAGAGTGTGAAACAAAGCCGCTATGGTCTTGGGTCGTCTCTATCATTTGCTTTATCATAAGAGTAAAATATCCCCCAGACATAAACTCACTTTATATAAAATTTGCATCCGTCCGATTATGACGTACAGTTGTTCGGTCTTTACACATGTGCAAAATCGTATTCAAAAGTTGCAGGTTCTCCAGAACCGAGCCCTATGTAAAATAATCGGTGCCCCATGGTACGTTCCGAATAAGGATCTCCACAGGGACCTGGAGATGCCTTCTGTCTGGGCGTATATAAAATCACTCACACGTAGTTATTTCGAAAAAGCCGCGAATCATACCAGTCCTTTAGTGGTATCCACCACGAACTATGAACCCGTACCCAACGCTGCGCAGTATAGAAAACGACCGCGACACATTCTTACCGACCCTCCTAATGCAATAACGTCAGCGAAAGATCAGTAGCAGCCTGTCTCTTCAAACAACAAAGCGTGTTCGCGTCCACGCCTGCATAATCACTATCACGCCACCGTGGTCTGGGGGTAAATTTCGCTCCCGCACACCAGATTAAGCCCCGATCGGCAACGGCTCAAGCCTAGATCCGTTCCCTCGGCGGGGAGCCCTTGAGTACGCTGCTCACGTGATACAGTAATACAAAACTTTACATCACTGCTACAACATCACACACATCACCTATACACACGTGCACGCCTACACGCTTACATGCTGTTTTTCTTTTTCAAAGAAATAAACACACAACAAAGAGTTCTACCCTTATTTTTCCCTATCCTATACTATATAGTTTAGAGAAATTTTTCCGATACAAAATACATATAGGAGTTGTTGAGGCACGCATGCTTGGTAAACATGCATGTTTCAATAACTTATATACGTATATCTAGATAGATTAGCTTAGGTTAGCTCAGATAGGTCGTGATTTTTGCACAAAACAAGCGACAGCCCAAGTCGAGGTGTGCCGTGCACCCTTGAGTTGGTCGCCCAAACATCCCAAGTCGGTTGAGTGCCTTCAGCACTCGCCTCAATAGTTCGGTGAAGCTGTAAAGACCTTTCCAGGTCAACAGCGTATACATTTCGAAAAAAAATCGATAACATACGCTGCTACAATTATCGTCAATTATCTTTATCGTGTAGTCAGTACTGCACTAAACTATACCTATAGCTATATTCTATTCAGATATTATTTTTATAGCAATAAATCGGTCTAAATATTCAGTTAATACAGGTATTAAACATCTAAACAACAAAATTAAATCTTTCACACTAATTCAGTAATTAGTAATAAAAAAATTACTGCTATTCTAACATGGGTTAAGATTACTTTTATTTTTATTTCCAAAAAAAGCATCAAGCACATTATTGTCAATACTAAAAATATCTTTCAATAACAATTCCATTTTAATAACGTTTCAAAGTTAGTGAAAAAAAAACACGATATAAATTTAATGCCAAATATTTAATGTAACAACGTAGAATAATCTACAATAGAAACATATCAACATGGATAAATTACCAAAAGGTGATAGGTACTATGTTGTGAGTGGTACAGAGATTATTTATAAAAATATATTGGAAATATATTTAAAATACGTTTTCGAAACAGTTTATAACTCTTAGACAATAGTTTCAAGCAAGTGACAGTTGACGACGCTTCGCCGCGATGTTTGACGCTTCGATACGGTGTTCATATATTTTTCTTTAATACAGTGGGGTATAAAAAGGTTTTAATACAAGTTGAAGATAGTTATGACAAAGTCAGTGGTAGAGATGTTTATTTAGTTTTATGCAGGTTAGTTTTTATCTTCATTGATCCTGGTTTTTTTTTCGAAATGACTACCCTATTGACCGAGCAAGATCTTAACAGCTTCACCGGAATATAAACAACGGAGTGGTAGATGATGCTACGAATGGGTACTAGGCTTATTAAAAAAATCACATTTAATCTGGGTATATGTTTCAGTGAATCCGTGGATAGTTTGGATTCACAATTGGAAACGGTAGTTGTGGCTGCAATCGGGTATCAGTTTTATTCAATTTTTTGCGTTTTAAAATACTATTGAAACCAGTGATAACCAATTTGGTGCAGACGAAGTTGCACGGGTCAGCTAGTTACTAAATAAATATAGGTGGATGTCTTTTGTTATTGAATTAATTAAGTTATAGGATTTGAGTCAACATGGTTACGATGTGGATTACAACCTAAAAATGGCTATAAAGAATGGAAATGCAAGCGCTATAAAAACAATATAGGCATTAAACCAAAAATAGTTAATAATAATTAAATTTAATATATATAAATTAATAATTAATAATGATAAATAAGTTAATTAAACTTAAACTTAATAAATAAGTTAGTATTTAATAAATTACTAATATAAGAAAAAATTAAAAAAATTAGCTCACGGGTACGATTTTTACGTAAAAAAAAAACTACATATAAGCAAAAAAAGGTGCGGACCAAGAGTCTGTAGAATAGAACAAATTAAAAAAAACATGGTTACGATGAAATATATCTTGTGATTTTTATGTAACATATTTTATGCAAAATGTGAACTAAATTAAGAAAGATAAACCAGCATACAGTTGAATTAGTTGGCAAAGTTTTTTGACGGCTTTGATTATAGTTGCCCAGAACATAAATTTAGGTATAAATATGCTTTATATTATACTAGCCCTTGCTCGCGACTTCGTCCGCATGGAATAATTACTTTGGCTAACGCTAACACGCAGCAGAAGCTCTCAAAAGGAAAAAACCTCGATTTTTAAATATTTCTCATTGGTGCTCCGCTCCTTTTAGTCTTAGCGTGATAATATTTAGCCTATAACATTTCTCGATAAATGAGCTATATAACACTGAAATAATTTTTCAAATCGGACCCGTAGTTCGTGAGATTAGCTCCTACAACGTCACAAACTCACAAATTCACAACGTCAAACTTTACCTCTTTATAATATTAGTATAGATGTACAGTACAACATAGAGACAACTGAAGGATAAATAAATGTCAATTTTATTTGACAATATTACGCGGACGCCTGAACTTAGTAGGGCTTTAGTTAAAGTGACCAAATACATCGCCGAGAACTGTACCTATAGGCTTAAATACGATTATAGTATCTGTATAAGTTTCTCTCATTACCTGTACAGCTTACAGTGAGGTTTTTATGGAACTAAAAAGATGAATAATTTTTAAATTTAAAGCTGTTAATAATGCGAAATGCTTGTAAATAAAAGTTACAAAAAAAAAAATTACATTAAATAAAATCACGTCACTAGACACTTACTATAAATTTGTTCTTCTTGTGTTGCTTGAAAGAAATAACTGAATAAGTAACTCTTTACATCCTTATATTATCTTCCACGGCTACGTTATTTGCGTCAGATTTGTATAACATTATATATTATTTACAATACACGTAATTGTACACCTTTATCAACACTAGTGGTCGAAATTTGACCTTAATGTGGGGTACAAAGTTCTCTTGTCACATGTTTTATTAAGTATAGTTAATATACAGGAATATGAAGTATGACAATTAGAGATTTGTAAATAAAGATTGGCACCATCGATGCCATGCAACAACTATTTAAATTAATTACAAACTCTTGTAGGTGGTAGAGCCACGCTGAAGCTATTACTGGATTCAGCATAAATGGGTCGGCTCGATCGGAGTAGTACCACCCTCCCACAGAAAACCGACGTGAAGTAACAGTGCACTGTTGCGTTTCATTTGATCAGTGAGAGCGCAGGAGATCCACCCACCCTCCCCATCCTCTTCTTTCTTCCCTTCCTTTCTCCCCCCACACAGGTTAGCAACGCATTTCGACTCCCCTGGTGTTGCAAGTGTCTATGGATGGTGATGATTACTTAATATTAGGTGTCCGATCTGTTCGTTGGCATCCTATGATATAAAAAAAAACTCGTCGTCAATAGCTACTAAATAAAACTAAATTGGATATTATTTATTTTTAGCGATCCGGTGGTGGAATGTTGCTGCATTACTGCAGTCTAGCCACGCCTCCACGCGCAAGCGCATAGAAGATCACTGGCAGTCAAACAGTCGTCCCGATCAAAGACGCCGCAACACTCATGCTCGATACTCCGATACCAGACAAGGATCTTGTACGTTCTGGTACCAGATTAGGCCCCCTTCGGCAGCCGCTCAAGCCTAGGTCCGTTCCCTAGGCGTGGAAGCCTTGAGTGCGCTGCTCGCGCGATACGCTCACACAAAATCTTACATCACTGCAGTGATTGCATTGTAGTGTTTCATTTGGTCAGTGAGAGCGCCGGAGGCCCACCTCTCTTCTCCTTTCGTTCTTTTTTTCCCCTAATATCTATAAAGGGTCGTGGCCACTTAACATCACGTGACCCACCTATTCGTTTACCTCCTATAATACAAAACAATATACATTGATATATTAAAGAACCAGGTATTCTAAAATTCTTGTTCTTTCAACGTTACCGGCTCTTGTACTAAGGTGTCGCAAAAAAGTCTAGTTACGTTAACTACATTTTTTTGTTTTTCGTTATCCTGGAGAACCCCTTGCGTTTTATGGGACAAAACGTATCCTGGATGCAGCCTTGTAATATCAGTTATTACTGTGTAAAGTTTCGTTAAAATTGGTTCAGTACTTTCAGAGTAATACAGGTTTCGATTCTAGACTTTAAACCTTTATCCTGGAGAACCCTTTACGTTTTATGGGACAAAAACTATATTTGATGTAATCTCGTAATATTAGTTATCACTATGTCAAGTTTCGTCAAGATTGGTTCAGTAGTTTCAGAGTGATGCGTTTTCATAGGGACAGACAGACAGACAAAAATTGTAAAAAGATTATTTTTGGCTTCTATATCGATAACATAGTCTACCCTGTATACATTTTCAAAAAATATTTAATGTACAGATTTCGACTTGTTACAGTTTTATTATAGTATAGATTATTACTTTCTTGCTGGAAATGTCCCGAACAGAGGAATTGCACCAAAAGATAACTTTGATGAAATCATGGAAGAATGTTGGCCAGATTGACGCTATTTTGTGAGAGCCTGTTTTTATTTTACCATGGATAATTCATATATTGCTTTTTTTCTAAATATACCTTATTTAAACATAGATACCTGTTACATAGACGTATATTATAAAGCGACATTAAAATAAAAGGTTAATAGGGTTTTATTAAATGCAGAAAAGTTCTTCTTGCAGAAAAGTGTTTTTATTACATTTTGTGTTGCTTTGTAAAATAACACATTGATCATATTTATACTTTGGGGAAATTGATATAATATTCTTATCAACAGCGTGTGAGAAAATTTTACAATATCATGGAGTATTGATTAGTAAAATTATGATAAGGAAGAAATTATCTCGGCTTTCTATCCATTTAAAATTTAATTTCTAATAAAATACAATTTTGTTGCATACATTGTACATTTGTGTTAGTATTGTTCTCTGTCGAGATTTAAATCACCAAGAATTATAACCACGCAAGAAATGTTTACTTTTATTTTGTTATTCTTTTTATTTGACTTTGCGATCCTTTGTTAGTTGGTCATTGTTCCCACGTTTTATTATGCTTCACTTTCACTTCGCCCGACAGTTACTGACACTGTGCCTCAATAATCACCTATGAGGTTGCATATAATTTATGTATTCTAGATAATTAGGTCAAATATTATGTACGTATTTTTTAAATTGATTCAGAACGAGAATCGAGTGTAGATTATCCTTCATAAATATTGCTACTGCCTAAACTTTCATCATTTAGAAGTCGATTATGTCGCGTATTAGAGCTTCGTTATTTTTGTATATCCCTAAAAGCATATTAACAATAAAAAGAGGTCTAAGGCAGGGCATTTTTTCATAACGTTAATTGTATTTTTATACCAATTTATAATGCGGTCATGTTGAAAATTTATAAAAATCAGTAAGTCGATTTTGAAACATATTATAAGCTTACACTTAATACTACACGTATGGAATATATTTTCTGGTAATTTTCTAATGCCTGGTTTATTGCCGTTCGCAGTATAACTACCCGACATTAAAACATAACATCGACCAATGGCGTCTCAGGTCATTAGTAACACCTCCCAATATAGTCTATAGTAAGTCACTACATTAGTAGTATGGGGAGTACTAACAATATAAAATGAATTCGGTTTATAAAGTTGTGCTACCACATATATTTGCATTATTGCGCAACTATTATAAGATAGGAACGTATATATATGGCATTTTACAGGTTCGTATAATCAGTTCAGAACTATTACGCACATAGCATAAACCTTGGGTTGGACGTCAAGCGTTCCTTATCACTTATTTTCTTTTTACAACTCACGAAGACTATCAAAATTATTGTAAGTATCCAATGAAGTAATTATTTGATTCATTTTCCAAAATATTTCATTGGTTAATAGTTATAACTCTAACTGACTCTCTTATCTGCATCTAAATCTTTTTGAAATAACCACGACTTTCAATCAGACTTGTATATAGCTATATCAGGAGTAACAAATCTTGGTGATTTAAAATTACGCTTATGCAACACGTCAAAGGAGTGAGTACCGAATCGTATCAAATTGCGATCAGCCCTTTCCCCACTTCTTTTACCAACTCCAAATGATCCTTTTGCGAAAACGAAAAAATTAGAAAAAAAAACCTAACCAAAGCGAGACAAAAGAGCAAGATGGCGAACATTCAGTAAGCGCGGTGCATTTAAAACATAACCTTTTTAAAGCAAGTATTCAATACCTATTTAACCTATTTAACTTTTTTGTAACAACACTGATTTTATTAAAGTTAGGCCCTAAGAAGGTGCTTGAAAACATAGTACATTATTCTAGGAATTTAACATCAATAATTATTAATCTTTAAGTTGTCTCGATATTACACGTACAATATATTACGTTTTAAATTACAAATAATTATGATTCTAGTAGATATTTACCTATTACATTAAGTAATATAGATGTGGTAAACTACTTTAATATTTTAACATTATTTTGTACTAGTTGCCCTCGCGAACTTCGTTTCACTTTACCTAATATGTTTTTTTTTTCTTAGCCTACCTTTTTTGTAGATACATACCAACATATGGAACATTTTGCTATGCTACTCCATAGAGTTTGTTTGCTTTTCCGCTTTTTTTGAGAAAGATAAATTTTTAAAGTAACCTGCAGTAAAAAGCAACTCAAAAATGAAAAAAGAGCATCGCAATTACGAAAACGTACAAGTTGTTAATAGCAATTTAAACTTACATTCTCATTTACAGAAAAAGAAATCAAGTTTTTAAGTTTTCCCATGCATTTTTTCCAATTTTTTTACAAGCGTCAACTCAAAAATGAAAAAAAAAAACATCGCAAATACGAATGCGTTCAAGTTGCTAATAGCAATTTGAAATTACATTCTCAATTATAGAAAAATGGTTCAAAGCGTGAAATATATATCCCTACTCGTACTGCTTGATGTCTACTAGAGATGTTATATTACGGTTGACCTTTTTTTCATAAACCCATGTTGAGCCGCAGGAATGGATATTGCTAAAAAATTGTATATCTGATCGTGGAATAATAACTCAAATAACTTACTGAATACCGAGAGCAATGAAATTGGACGGTAATTTTCTCTGTTAGATCTTAATCCTGATATGTAGATAGATGTTATAAATGCCTCTTTCCACTTACTTGGAAAAATACCGGAATTTAGGGATTTATTAAATAAAACAGTAAGAGGAGTACCAAGACATAAAATATACAAGAATTGCTCGTTTAAAGGCATTAGATATATAGATTTTATGTTACAAAATACGTATAGTTTTATATGACAAACTGTGAAAATTAATGCAATTACTATTTACTCAAATTTCTTCAAAATGATTTAGTAACACAAAAATAGTAGTAACGAAAAAGTTATCTTATTAAGTAATACATCAATTCTATATAATCGTTCTTATTTATGTAAAAAATTGATACATGTAATTATGTTAGACACCACGTATTTGTCAGCCGATCGGTCTGCGAAACCATTAACATTCTGTAAATACTGTTCATCCGAGCAGAGCTCCGCTCCACAACAACGTTCACATTGTGTAGGTGGTAGAGCCACGCTGAAGCTATTACTGGCTTCAGCATGAATGGGTCGGCTCGCCCGGGGTAGCACCACTTACAGATAACCTACGTGAGGTAACAGTGATTGCATTGTTGCGTTTCGCTTGGTCAGTGAAAGCGCCGGAGGCCCACCTCTCCTCAACTATCCCCACTCCTCTTCCCTTTCTCCTCCTCCTCCCGCCAACACAGGCTGGCAACGTACTTGCGACTCTCCTGGTGTTGCAAGTGTCTGTGGACGGTGGTGATCATTTAATAACATCAGGTGACCCAACTGTTCGTTTGCCTCCTATGGTATAAAAAAAAAGTTCTAAAATTATTATTTGTTTAAAATAATTTATAACAGATAATAATTGTGACACATTATTGTGGAGTGATTTTAATAACCGAATATATAATATTATTTTGTAGTTCAACATCACCTCAACCGAAGAAGTAATCTTGGAGAAGATTTGATCAACCGTGGTCTT
Organism: Antheraea mylitta; assembly: GCA_014332785.1. Taxonomy (NCBI): domain Eukaryota; kingdom Metazoa; phylum Arthropoda; class Insecta; order Lepidoptera; family Saturniidae; genus Antheraea; species Antheraea mylitta. The sequence continues at coordinate 76,323 of JACEII010000190.1, forward strand.
TCCATCTCTGAGAACCTGTTGGCATGTGGTCTTAATTCCTGCGGCGCTGGAGCCCACTGTGTCTTCAACGGTGTACTTTCGACCTGCGCTTGTCTCCCTGGATACTCAGGGAACCCATTATCAGGGTGTGAGAAAACCACATTATGTCTTAGTAAGTTCACACAACAAACATTCAAATAAGGCTCGTGGACGATCATTATGAAATTCTGTATACTTGTTCTCAGGGGTACTGAAAAGGCTATTGAGTACTTTCTTTTCATCACGAGAATAAGTACTGTTTCCGACGCGTAGTTGAAATCTAGATGGTAGGTGGAAGAGTCACGCTGAAGCTATTTATTACTAGTTTTAGTATGAATGAGTCGGCTCGCTCGGGGTAGTACACCTGATCCACGGAAACACTGACGTGAAGTAACAGTGCTTGCATTGTTGCGTTTTATTCGGTCAGTGAGAGCGCCGAAAGACTTTTCATCCCCTCACCTATCTCTGACTCCAACCCATCTCTCCTCCCCCTCCCTCCGAATCCTTCGGCAACGAAATTGGCAACGGACTTTCGGCTCCCCTGGTGTTGCTAGTGTTTATGGAAGGCGGCAATCATTTAACATCGGGTGACTCACCTATTCGTTTGCTTCCTATGGTATAAAAAAAAAAACATTAACACGAGGACATAAGAAAAGCTAATAGGTCTTTACTTATGAAATTGCCGTTCTGCAGTACTGACCATTTCAACTCAAAGTAATTTTTGTTTTGCTAAGAATTCTAATTTCAAATTTATTTTATTTTAAAAACATGGAATTCCTTTTCCAATAGTAGTCATTTGTCTATTGATTAATGTTACATTTTCATCAATCTTTTTTGTCATTACGGATACGTTAAAAATTTGAGTAATTATAGAATATGAGTACCGTCGTGGCAGCAACGCGGCACAAGCGGTACGCAACTTCAATGACGTTTACGGAGCTAACACTACAAACCAACGCACCACCTGTTATTGGTTTGCACGCTTCCGTTCTGGGAATTTAGACATGAAAAATGAACCTCACGGTCGTCTGAAGACTTTGGTCGACAATAACGAATTAAAGGCGATTGTGGAAGCTGATGATACACAATCTACGGCTGAATTAGCAGCAGCTTTCGACGTAGCGTCAAAACAATATTGGTCCATTTGCGTCAAATTGGCAAGGTAAAAAAGCTTGACAAACGGGTGCCCTACGAGCTCAATGATCGCCAGCGCGAATTACGCGTGGAGACGTGCCTTTCACTGCTCAATAGACACACAAATTAAGGAATTTTGAACCCTATTCTTACCTGCGACGAAAAATGGAATCTATTTGATAACTGCAAGTGCTCAGCAAGTTGGTTGGATCCCCTGATTCAGCACCTAAACAATGCTCTAAATGAAAAAGTATCCCTAGAAAAGTGATGGTCACTGTTTGTTGGTCTAGCGCCGGTGTGATTCATCACAGCTTCTTACGAAACGGGGTAAGCATTACTGCAGATGTGTACTGTGAAAAACTGAACACAATGATGGAGAAGCTGGGACATCTCCAACCAGCATTGGTCAATAGCACGTCTCCGCTACTCCTGCACGACAACGCACGATCTCATACTGCACAGCAGACGGTCTCCAAGTTGCAAGAACTGGGGTTGGAAGTTCTCCGTCATATGCCCTACTCACCAGACCTTGCGCCTATAGACTACTACTTTTTCCAGAATCTGGATAACTCTTGGCGGGAAAAAAAATCAATACCCGAGAAGCGGTAAAAAATGCCTTTGAAGAATTTGTTGCCTCCTGTCCAGCTGATTTCTTTAAGAAGGGCATCAATAAACTGCCACTGCGTTGGCAAAGATGCATTGATTGCATGGATGATTACTTCGATTAATACAAATAGAGATACATGAAAAATATTCGTTTAAATTTTTTCATACAGAACGGCAATTTCATAGGTAAAGACCTAATATTTTATGTTACAACAGTACATACGGTGTTCTCCTGTACATTAAAAAATATATATGTATATAAATCGTAAAAATTGTAAGACCATTTTAATAATTCTTTTAATATTTGGTCTAATTGTGTTATTTTAATCACAAATTTTAATTACAAAAATGAACAGTAGTTATTTCTTATAGGCAACATGGATTGTGATAGTAACCATGCTTGTGTCAACCAATACTGCCTGAACGTATGTGAGGGCGTCTGTGGAATCAAGGCAAACTGTGCTGTAAGTTAATCTATACAAATATTATAAAGAGGTAAAGTTTGTGAGTTTGTGACGTTGTAGGGGGTAATCTTAGCAACTACTGGTCTGATTTGAAAAATTCTTTCAATGATATATAAGTCATTTATCGAGGATGGTTATAGGCTATATATATCACGCTAAGACCAATAGAAGTGGAGCACCAATGAAGAATGTTTAAAAATCGGGGGTTTTTCCTCTTGAGAGCTTCCGCTGCGTGTTAGCCCAAAGTAACTATTCCACGCGAACGAAGTCGCGGGCAGAGGGTAGTTATTTATATAGCCTGTTAGGTGTTACAATGGAGTGGGTCAGGAAAGCTAAACAACACTTCATAGATTCTTATCACGATTTATTTTGGCAGAGCTTCGTCTTTCAATACGTTGTACATAAAAGTGTGTATATAGTACCGACATCTTGTCTTTTATCGGCCGTACTATGTAGATCAAATGAATTATTATTTACATACAATTCTACAAGATAATTAAAGTAATACAAAAACAATAAAGAACAAACAAATTAATGTTATTTAAGCAACCGCATTCATTTATACAATTATTCTTATTTATCTCCAATATGTTTGGAAATGTAGATCAGCGACATCTTGCTTTTCACGGGCAGAACTATGAAAGTCAAAACAATTACTACTTACTCATAATTCCGCAAAATAATTTAAGTAACAGAAATAATCAAATTAATGTTATTACAGTGATTAATCTAAAAATAATTTAAGTAAGAAAATAATCAAATTAATGAAATTACAGTGATATATTTTATCAAGTGTAGGTATATGATATAATTTATATATTTTTAATATGGCGCTAGTGTCAGCGGTCCGGTAGCGTTGTAGTCTCGCTTCCTGGACGCCATGCAGTGACATCGGAGGTAGATGATAACATAGGTTAAGGGGACTGGAACATCGAACATCGGGAAGAAAAGTGACACGTCGAGCTAAGATAGCCTTGCTGTTTTGTAATGCGATATCTCTGTCGCGCAGTACAATGACAGCGATAGACAAAGATAACGCTATACGAAACCGAATGTAGTAGATTATGTCGATCTTCTCCCCGACATAATAGATTTAAAGTCGGATACTGTAATATATGCTCTTTTAAATTAATCTGTTTTCGACCTTTATACGTTCAACTCAAAACTTCATAAAATATTTCTTTAAGTTATCGCTGTAAATTTTTCTTATTCTATCCATAAACTTGAAAAAATTACGCTTGAATCTATACTTCCTTACATTTGTTGGAGGTGCTGACTTATGCTAGTTAAATTCTTAATTTAAAATTCCAATAGACAAAGAGAATTGATAAAGACAAAATATCAACGTTGCACTCTTAGTGTCCGGCCAGAGTGGACGCTTGAATCGGAGCGTGCGGCGTTCGGTTTAAACAGATCCTTTTTTTGAACTGACTGGCCTTGCAAGCCCTTTATAGCTTCACCGGACTCCGAACCCAGATGCATTAATACGTAGGTGTCCTGAGTGGCACGTGAGCTGCGCTCTTTGACGCTGCCCGAAACGCCGCCCGCCCCGCTGAACGCCCCACTGAACGCATATACAGTCAGGCCTTACACGAACACTAACATTCTGGCCTTTGAAAATAAGAATAATCTATACTATAATAAAACTGTAACAAGTCGAAATCTGTACATTAAATATTTTTTGAAAATTTTAATCAGGGTAGACTATGTTATCGATATAGAAGCCAAAAATAATCTTTTTAGAATTTTTGTCTGTCTGTCTGTCTTTCTGTCTGTCTGTCCTTATGAACACGCATCACTCTGAAACTACTGAACCAATCTTGACGAAACTTGACATAGTGATAACTAATATCTCGAGATTACATCAAATATACTTTTTGTCCCATAAAACGCAAAGGGTTCTCCATGATAAAGAATTAAAGCCTAGAATCTAAACCCGTATTACTCTGAAATTACTGAACCAATTTTAACGAAACTTAACACAGTAATAATTGATATTACAAGGCTACATTCAGGATACGTTTTGTCCCATAAAACGCAAGGGGTTCTCCAGGATAACGAAAAACAGAAATTTGTAGTTAACGTAACTAGACTTTTTTGCGACACCTTAGTACAAGAGCCGGCAACGTTGAAAGAACAAGAATTTTAGAATACTTGGTTCTGTAATATATCAATGTATATTTTTTTGTATCATAGGCGGTAAACGAACAGGTGGGTCACGTGACACCAGGGGTATCGCAAGTGCGTTGGCAACCTGTATATGGGGGAGGGTAAGGGAAGGCAAAGCAGGAAAGGAGAAGAGAGGTGGCCCTCCGGCGCTCTCACTGACCAAACGAAACACTACAATGCAAGCACTGTTATTTCACGTCGGTTTTCTGTGAGAGGGTGGTATTAGCCCGAAAGGATACTTGGTAGCCGATTAACGTTGTATTTTCAATGTGCATTTTGATTTATGAATAACTTTAGGAACATTTTTTTTCAGTAACTTTTAAACGCAATTAACATCATGAATTTATCACAGTCAGACACGTTTCTTTATAAACAATCATATATATATATACACCCTGATATATTTTATAAATAAAAATAATAAATTTGAAACCAATTATATTTTTCCATAGCAAAGAACAAATTTCATTTTATTAAACATTGTTGATATTAAGATTTCACCATATACAATGAAACAACGATAAACGTAAACGTATGATTTGGGATTGACGCCATCTTAAATATATGCGTCGTCGACCATCAGGCTATACGAAACCGAAATACCTTGGGCCGGCGAGGTGAAATATTTCGGCGTCACTTTAGATAAAAACTTAAATTTCGATTCACACACAGATAGAGCGCGAAACAAAGCCGCTATGGTCTTAGGTCGTCTCTATCATTTGCTTTGTCATAATAGTAAAATGTCCCCTAGACATAAACTCACTTTATATAAAACTTGCATCCGTCCGATTATGCGTACAGTTGTTTGGTCTTTGCACATGCGCAAAATCGTATTCAAAAGTTGCAGGTTCTCCAGAACTGAGCCCTACGTAAAATCACCGGTGCTCCATGGTACGTCCGGAATAAGGATCTCCACAGGACCTGGAGATGCCCTCTGTCTGAGCGTATATAAAATCACTTACAGGTAGTTATTTCGAAAAAGCCGCGAATCATCCCAGCCCGTTAGTGGTATCCGCCGCGAACGATGAACCCGTACCCAACGCTGCGCAGTATAGAAGACGACCGCGACACATTTTTACCGACCCTCCTGATTCAATCACGTCAGCGAAAGATCAGTGCCAGCCTGTCTCTTCAAACAGAGCGTGTTCTGGGGTTAAATTTCACTCCCGCACACCAGATTAGGCCCCGCTAGGAAACGGCTCAAGCCTAGGTCCGTTCCCTCGGCGGGGAGCCCTTGAGTACGCTGCTCACGCGATACTGTGACACAAAACTTTACATCACTGCTACAACATCACACACATCACCTATACAAACGTGCACGCCTATACGCTTACACGCTGTTTTTCTTTTGCAGAGAAATAAACGACAAAAAGTTCTACCCTTACTTTTTCCTATCCTATCCCATCCTATATAGTTTAGAGAAATTTTTCCGACACAAAATACATACAGAAGTTGTTGAGGTACGCATGCTCGGTACACATGCATGTTTCAATAACTTATATACATATATCTATATAGCTTAGCTTAGGTTAGCTCAGATAGGTCGCGATTTTTGCACAAAACAAACAAGCTCAAGCCGAGGTGTGCCGTGTACCCTTGAGTTGGTCGCCCAATCATCTCAAGTCAGTTGAGTGTCTTCAGCGCTCGCTCCAATAGTTCGGTGAAGCTGTAAAGACCTTTCCAGGTTAACAGCGCATACATTTAAAAAAAAATGCGTCGATAACATACACTGCCACAATTATCGCTATCTTTATCGTGCAGCGAGTGCTGCACTAAACTATACCTATAGCTATATTCTATACACATATTATTTTTATAGCAATAAATCGATCTAAATATTGAGTTCATAACTGAATTAGTGTGACAGATGAAATTTGTACTTATTTATATCCAAATATAATAATAATAAAATTACTGGTCTTCTAACATGGGTTAACACTACTTTTATTTTTATTTCCAAAAAATAGCATCAAGCACATTATTTTCAATACCAAAAATGTCTATCAATAGTAATTCCATTTTAATAACGTTTCAAAGTTAGTGAAAAAAAAATCATCCTAAAATTATTTAAAAATCAATATTTTTGTCTGTAAAGGTACGATATGCACAAAAAAACGCAACTCTTACCGGCAGCCAGGTAGCCCGTTGTTCGGATGAATGTAATATACACACATCAAAAAGGCTAAGCAACATGCGTGATATTACAAATTTTACTACATATATTAATTAATTTCTAAGTATTTCAAACAAAGTGCGTAGGTAAGTAAACTTTTTTGTTATTGATGACATACTGGCTGGTTGTAAAAAAAAAATTGATTATGTTTTGTTTTTTCATAAAATTCAAATGACTGCGAATTTGTTTGAATTTAAGTGCGTTTTAATTGCTACGTTTAGTCTTAATTTTATAATTTTACCAACCATTTAAATAAAGTTAGCGACAAAATTGAATTGTTAGATATTCTTTACGCCATGAAGTGACGTCGTTTGATGGCAGATGAAATGCAAAGAGCTGTAGGGATGTTGCAAGCGGGAAGTAATCAATCTAAGGTATCTCGACATTTTGGCATTCATAGAAGTGTTATTTGTCGTCTTTGGCAGCGCTACAATAATACAGGAGAACCCGCTGAACAGCATCCAGGTCGTAAAAGGAGTACAACCACTCGGCAAGACCGGTACATACAACTGACTGCAAGACGCCAGTCGATGTTAACCGCTCGAGAGATAAGTTTGAGGCTACAAATTTCAAGCGGTGTTGATGTAAGTCCTCAAACTGTGCGAAATCGACTGCATGAGTACGGCCTACGAGCTCAATGCCCAATCAGGTGCCCACCGATACGTCACGGGAATCGCGCTCGTCGATATGAATGGTGTAGAGAAAGCATAACATGGACCCAGGAACAATGGAATAAAATTATGTTTTCCGATGAGTCGCGATTCGGGTTTAAGCCTGATACAAGAAGGGTGCAAGTGTATCGTCGGCCCGGAAATACTGAAAGGTTCAGGTGCGTTCAGGAAGTTCTTTTTTTTTTTTTTCGAAATGACTACGTTATTGACCCAGCGAGGTCTTAACAGCTTCATCGGACTACTAAGGCGAGCGCTTAAGGCGCTCAGCCTATTTTATTTTGGCAACCAGCTCAAGGGTGCACGGCACACCTCGGCTTGGCTCTTGCTTGTTGCATGCAAAATCGCGACCTATCTTAGCTAACCTAGCTAACTATTCATATGTGTATGAGTTGTTGAAACGTAATGTACCAAGCATACACGCCTCAACAACTCCTCCATATGTTTATTATTAGAAAATTGAGAGTTTTTCAGTTCGATAAGGGAAAAAAAAGTAAACCCTTCCACTTCAATGTGCAAGCGTATAGGCGTGCACGTGTGTGGGGTGATCGTGTAGTGTTGTAGCGGTGATGTATATTTGTCACCGTATCGCGCAAGCAACGCACTCAAGGGCTCCCTACCGAGGGATCGAACTTAGGTTTGAGCCGCTACCGTGGGAGGCCTGATCGGGTGTGCGGAAGCGAAATAAACCTCCAGACCACGGCGGCGTGATCTGAGGTTAGGCGGGTGTGGGCGTGAATACGCTCTGTTTCGAGGGACAGGCTGGTACTGATCTTTCGCTGACGTGATTGAATCAGGAGGGTCGGTAAAAATATGTCGCGGTCGTCTTCTATACTGCGCAGCGTTGGGTACGGGTTCATAGTTTGCGGCGGATACCACTAACGGGTTGGGATGATTCGCGGCTTTTTCAAAATAACTAATCGTAAGTGATTTTACGTGCGCCCAGATAGAAGGGATCTCTAGGTCTCTATGGAGATCGACTCTCCGGACGTACCACGGGGCACCGGTCACTTTACGTAAAACACGATTTTGGAGAACCTGCAGCTTATGAAAGTTATCTTTGGACATATGCGCAAAAACGGGGCAGCTATATGTCATCACGGGACGGATACACGCCTTATACAAAGTGAGCTTGCGTCTCAGGGACATCTTACTCTTATGACAAAGCAACGGATGGTGGCGACCCAAGACCATAGCGGCTTTGTTTCGCACTGTGTCTATATGTGAATTAAACTTTAGATGTATATCTAATGTAATACCGAGAAATTTCACCTCTTCGACCCAAGGGATATCGATTCCGTATAGCCTGATGGGCTCAAATTTATTACCGCGTTTCGTGGGATCGAAGAGTATTGCGGCACTCTTATCGGGATTAACTTCTATGCGCCATAGACGAAACTATTCACCGAGAGTATGAACGGCTTTTTCGAAGCGCTTCCTAAGAAAGTCCGACCGCCAGCCGGAAGTGTAAATAACGGTATCGTCAGCGTAACAACCTACCTCGACCCCCCGAGACCGAGGTAGGTCACTGATGAACAGATTGAAGAGCGTGGGCGCGAGTATGGAGCCCTGTGGCACACCTAAGCGTATTGGGTGGGGCAGCGATGGTTCACCATCAACTCTGAAGCGGAATGTCCTATCAGTGAGATAATCGCGGATAATATGAATTAACCTATCTGGTACGCGAGATTTACATAATTTATGGATGAGCCCTCCGTGCCAGACCTTATCGAAGGCCTTGGCGACATCGAAGAAGACTGCAATCGTGCGTTTCGGTTTACGTTTCGGATCGGCGTTAAATTTAGAGAAAATGTACTCCGTGAGGCGGTGTACTTGATTCGTGCAAGAGTGTTCGGCGCGAAATCCGAACTGCTCAGGTGGTATTAATTTTAAATCTGTAATCGGGAACTGGAGGTGGTTCAGAAGGAGCCGCTCGTAAAGTTTTTATAAGGTATCTAACAGACTAATGGGGCGATAGCTAACGAGAAGCGTAGATTTTTGCCGGGCTTTTGAATACCTATCACTACGGCCTTTTTTTAGACGGCCGGAAAGTGACCCTGGGACATGGTCGCATTGAAGACGCAGACCAATAGAGCTATGATGCGATCAGGAAGGAGTTTCAGAACCTCATTCCTGATCCCATCGGGACCTGGGGACTTCTTAGGCTTGAGACGCTTGATTGCGCCTGCAACTTCATCGAAAGTAACTGCAGTTAGGGTCGGAAGTTCATCCATACAGCGGCTCAACATTTATGTTATGGGCGGGTATTATGAAGAACAGGCGAACTGAGCTTGTTTTTGTAAATAGAAACATGAATGCTGAAAATTACATTGACGATATTCTCAGACCTTATGTCTACCCATTTGCACAAACCTTTGGCTCCGATTTTAGTTTAATGCATAACAATGCGCGTTCACATACAGCTCGGCGAACCAGTTAATACTTGGCAACGGAGAACATCCGGGTATTGCCCTGGCCTGCACAATCGCCAGATCTCAACCCCATCGAGCACGCATGGGACATGCTCCAGAGACGTGTTTTGAAGGACTTGGACGGAGCGATAACAACCCAACAGCTGAAGGATTTGCTACAATTGCATTGGGAGCGAATACCGCAAGGTGACATAAATAGTCTCATTAATTCAATGAATAATCGTTGCCGACAAGTTCTGAATAGCAGAGAAGACCATACTTTATATTAAATTGTTCTATTCTTTCACAATAAATACATTTTCTTTAGAAATTTCATTTTGTAAAAAAAAAAGTTGAGTTTCTTGTGTATCTTAGTTTCTACAGTATGTTCTAATATTGTCCTAATATTGTTCATTTCTCTTATTAAAAGAACTTATAAAGACAACAGCTGTTATTTTTACATCATAGAACCCTAAAGATATTATTTTAAAAATAAAATACAACGTTATAATGTGAAGAACCATCCTAAAATTTAAATTAGTAAATGTTGCTTAGACTTTTTTGATGAGTGTATATAAAACTGGCTTGATTGATTCTTTCCGGTATGACCTCTGCCTATGTAGGTAATTTCGCCAATATCAAGTGTCACAAATACACGTTATATATTTAATGCCAAATATTTAGTGTAACAACGTAGAATAATCTACAATAAAAACATATCAACACGGATAAATTAGTAAAAGCTACTATGTTGTGATTGGTACAAAGATTATTTATAAAAATATTTTGGAAATATATTTAAAATACGTTTTCGAAACAGTTTATAACTCTTAGACAATAATTTCAAGCAAGTGACAGTTGACGCTTCGTCGCGATGTTTGACGCTTCGATACGGTGTTCATATATTTTTCTTTAATACAATGGAAAAGGTTTTAATACAAGTTGAAGATAGTTATGAGAAAGTAAGTGGTAGAGATAATTATTTGAGGCCGGCAAGCTCCTGGTCGGGTGGAGCGTCGTGCGCGTCCTGCTGCTGGAGGAAAGGCCCATGCGCTGCTTTAAGTGCATGGGCTTGGGGCACACCCGCGCCTTGTGCCCCTCCTCGACCAGCAGGGGAGAAGCCTGCTACCGCTGCGGCGCTGTGGGCCATAAGATGGTCGAGTGCAGGGCGGAGGCGGCCCGTTGTGCCATCTGCGCAGATGCCGGGAGGCCCTCTGGGCATGTAATGGGGAGCCGCATGTGCAGGCCCCCCATCATGAAAGGCAGGGACCCCCACGCAATGGAAACAGGCCTAAGGGTGGCCGCCACCAGGCAGGAGGAAGTTGCTATGGATCACTGATGGAGCACACCATACGCAACTTCCTCCAGGCGAACCTCAACCACTCCGCCGCTGCACAGGATTTGTTTGTGCAGTCAGTGGCGGAGTGGGGTATCGAGATCGCGGTCGCCGCGGAGCCGTACTACGTTCCCTCCCAGCCGCAGTGGGCTGGGGATCAGAATGGCTCCGTGGCGATTATGGCCGGACGAGGTTCGCCCCTGGCGGTGAGAGAGAGAGGTGCCGGGTTCGTGGCAGCCGTCTGGGGAGAGTACGCCATTGTGGGGGTGTACTTCTCCCCTAACAAGCCCCTGTGGGAGTTTGAGGTGTTCCTCGGCTCCCTGCAGGGAGCTGTCAGGCGGCTGTCGCCGCTCCCCGTGGTCCTCGTGGGCGATCTCAACGCTAAATCGAGGACCTGGGGAGCGGCAGCCACGGACCCGAGGGGCATGGCCGTTGAGGAGTGGGCAGCCGAAGTAGGGCTGTCCCTCCTCAACCAAGGAGACGTCCATACGTGCGTGCGACAGAACGGGGGTCTGTGGTAGACCTTTCGTTTGCCACCCCGTCTGTCGCACGTCGTGTCCGGGGGTGGAGAGTGCTTGAGGAGGTGGAGACTCTATCGGACCACCGATATATTAGGTTCGAGGTCTCCACCTCCCAAGCCGGAATTGGCTCTCGCCCCCGGAGGGGCGCGACGTTCCCCTGCTGGGCGGTGAGCCGCCTCAACCGTGAACTAGCGGAAGAGAAGAGGCCGCCATCGTCCAGGCGTGGGCCATGCCCCCCCCGCAGGAGGATGTCGACGCGTCTGCAGCCCGCCTCCGTGGTGCCCTTACGGAGGTCTGCGACGCGTCGATGCCACGGAACGTACACCGCCCAAACAAACGGGCGGTGAACTGGTGGTCGCCGGAGCTCGCCGATCTTCGGGCGGCCTGTTCCGCGGCCAGGCGGCTGTTCGGGCGCAGCCGCCGACGGCGGCACCGGGACCCTGAGGAAGAAGCCCGGCTGTATGGTAGCTACAGGGAGTGCAGGAAGATCCTGCAGGCTGCCATCAGCCGGGCAAAGGATGCGGCATGGGAGGAGCTGTTACAAACGGTGGAGGGAGATCCTTGGGGGCGCCCGTATCGGATCGTACGCAAGAAGTTGCGATCCTGGGCGCCCCCGGTGACGGAGACCCTCCAGCCGGAGGTGGTGGCGAGGGTCGTGGGAGAATTGTTCCCTGACCCTCCGCCGCTACCGGCTCCTCCCATGCCTCCGCCTCGGGCGGAAGTTGAGGAGGTACCTGACAGTCCTCCCCCAATTACGGAGGAGGAGGTAGAGAGAGCTGTCGAGCGCCTCCTCAACCGGAGGAGAGCGCCCGGCCCTGATGGGGTCCCGGGTCGGGTGCTTGGCCTTGCATTGGGCCATCTTGGAGGGTGGCTTCGGGAGCTGTTCGACCAGTGTTTAGCGGTCGGGCAGTTCCCGAAGCTCTGGAAGCTTGGGCGGCTCTGCCTGTTAGCAAAGGAGGGCCGCCCTCTGGACTGCGCGTCCGGGTATCGGCCCCTTGTCCTGCTGGATGACGTCGGGAAGGTGCTGGAGAAGGTCGTCTCTTCCCGAATCGTCCAGCACCTGGAGGGAGTGGGGCCGAATATATCGGACGCGCAGTTTGGCTTCCGGGCTGGGCGTTCCACAGTGGACGCCCTGTGCCTTCTAAAGTCTCTGTCGACGGGGGCGACCTCCCAAGGGGAGAGGATTTTGGCGGTGTCCTTAGACATCGCCAATGCCTTCAACAGCCTGCCGCACGGTGTCATACGGGAGGCTCTCCGATATTTTGGAGTGCCCCCGTACCTGCGGCGGCTGTTGGAGGCGTACCTGGAGGACAGGCAGGTCGTCTACGTCGACGGCGACGGACGGATGGTTCGGCGGGCCACAAGGCGGGGGGTTCCACAGGGGTCGGTTCTGGGGCCGCTCCTGTGGAACATGGGCTACGACTGGGTGCTCCGCGGCGTGCTCCCATATGGAGCGCGCCTAATTTGTTACGCGGATGACACCCTTATCGTAGCCCGGGGGGGGAATGGAAGGAGGTAGAGCGCCTGGCCACGATGGCCACAACCCTCGTGGTCAGGCGCATAAAGAGGTTGGGCCTCAGGGTGGCCCTCGAGAAGACCGAGGCCATACTTTTTCATGGGCCTCGGCGGGGACCACCACCTGGGGCCCACATAATGGTGGAGGGCGCCCGGATCAGGGTGGGGGCACAAATGAAGTACTTGGGCCTCACCTTGGACGGGCGCTGGCGGTTCGAGCCCCACTTTGTGGGACTCGGGCCGCGGATCGCGGGGGCAGCGTCGGCACTCGGCCGGTTGCTCCCCAATATTGGGGGGGCCGGGTGCCGGGTGCCGACGACTCTTTATGGGAGTTGTGCGGGCGATGGCCGCCTACGGGGCACCGGTCTGGGCGGACGCCCTCGGTGCCGCCAAAGTGCGCGCGCTGCGCAGTGCGCAGCGCACGGTGGCACTGAGGGCGATCCGGGCGTACCGGACGGTGTCCTCGGCGGCGGCATTTGCGCTCGCCGGCTCCCTTCCCTGGGAACTGGAGGCAAGAGTTCTCGCCGCCGTGTACGAATTCACGGCGGCGAGGAAACGTAATGGTCAGCCTCCGACTCCCAGGGAGATAGAGTATAAGAGACGGGAGTTGCGGGAGGGAGCGGTAGAGCGGTGGATGCAGGACCTGGCGGACGCGCGCTACGGAACGTACACCGTCAACGCCGTCCGCCCGGTCCTGCGAGAGTGGCTTGGGAGGGAGTGGGGCTCCCTGACGTTCAGGATGGTGCAGGTACTCACCGGACACGGCTGTTTCGGATGGTACCTGCACCGGATCGCTCGTAGGGAGCCGACCACCGCCTGCCATGAGTGCGGCGCTGAGGAGGATACCGCGCAGCACACTCTCTCTGAGTGTGTTGCGTGGGAGGTGGAGCGCCGCACTCTGGCGGCGGTGGTGGGGGAGGATTTGTCGCTGCCGAGCGTGGTTTCGTCCATGCTCGGCAGCGAGCAGGCGTGGCGAGTAGTGGCCTCCTTTTGCGAGGAAGTCATCTCGCAAAAGGAGGCGGCGGAGAGGGCCCGCGAGGCGGACCCCCTCAGCGGCCGTCTTCGCCAACGGACGACCGGCAGGAGGAGGCGGCATTTTGCCCAACTCCTTCTGCCACCGTAGCCGGACCTGAGGGAATGTAGTCGGGGGGCTCATCCCCTCATTGCACAGGTCCGGTGGACGAGGGGAGGCAGCTGGTGTGTACCCAGCTGCCTCTTTATAGGTAGGAGCTCGGCGGCCACCTTCCGCCGGGCGGACCGTTGGGGCGGCTATCTAAGGGGAATAGCTTAGCACGATCCCTTGCCGCCCCAACACTACGGTCTGTTGGTACACCGTGGGGTTTTAGTCCGTGCAAGTCGGACATAACCCATCCTCTCCCCCGGGAGGGTGGGTATCCACTAGGGATTTCGCCACGTAAAAAAAAAAAAAAAAAAGAGATAATTATTTAGTTTTATGTAGGTGACTTTTTATCTTAATTAATTCTGGTAGATGATTTTTTTTTTTTCGAAATGACTACGGTATTGACCGAGCAAGGTCTTAACAGCTTCACCGGACTACAAACAACGGAGTGGTAGATGATGTTACGAACGGGTACTAGGCTTATTTAAAAAAGAAATCATATGTAATCTGGGTATATGTTTCAGTGAATCCGTGGATAGTTCCTTAACTAGTTCCTTAAGTACAAAACCTATCAAACTATAAAATTTTAGTTTACAATTGAGGCTTACTTTATTAGTACGTTGATTGTAATAATTTCCATGCAATTGTTTAGTCTCCATTGGCTATTTTATTATATTGGCTATTTGGGATTTGTCTAAATATAAAATAAAATCCAGAAATAAATTTGTAATTCTTGTAATTATTGCCGGTTTTGGTACATCAAAATAAAAACATGTATTGGTTCTAGGTTCGTAATCATAAGCCCGTGTGTAGCTGCCCTGCTGATTACATCGGAGATCTTATATCCGCCTGCATTGCTCTTTAGTACAATAATTAATCTTATGGCATTTTTTAGCTGTTTTTTTTTGTGATTTTTATTTTGTTACCTAGAATTATTCTACAAAAGTTTGTTACGATCATTATATTACTTGTTCGTAATTAATATCCACACGTCACGATTAGAAGAAAGTAGTAGAAATAGAAATCTCCTAGACTATACATTTTGTGGAATCGGTAATTTTCCTTATATTTTTTGTCTATTGGACTATGATTTAATAAGTGCAAAATATAATAAATAGGTGGTAAAGAAACGGTGATGCTGTTACTGGTTTCAGTATGAATGGGTCGGCTCTTCCGGGCTAGTACCACTTGACCTACAGAAAACTGACGTGAAGTAACAGTGCTTGCATTGTTGCGTTTGTTCGGTCAGTAAGTGAAAGCGGTGGAGGAACACCTCTCCTCCCCCTTCCTCTCCCTTTCCCCTTTCCCTATCGCTCCCCCAAACACAGGTTGGCAACGCACTCGCTACTCCTCTGGTGTTGTTAGTGTCTATGGACGATGTTGATCACTTAACATCATGTGACCCCCATGTTCGTTTGCCTCCTATGCTATAAAAAAAAGGTAAAATTTAGTAAGATTTCTCCAAATTTATTTTTCTCAAATAAGGATATTTTATACACACGGGTCTCTAAAATGCCACAAATCCCTTGTAACATAATGATAATTTCACGGAATGGTATAACGGTGACAGGGAACATAATTTTCACCCAAATTCTTACACGGCATTGCTAAAGTCCGTACATCGAGAGCTAATCGTTGTACCTTGTGGAATCATTTTTTACCACTTCTATTTTGTGTACAATATATAACAGTATTTCAAAATATATCAACGTGTTGGTAGTAAACTAGTTCTAAATTTATGTAAACTATATTGTGCCTGAATGTGGAATGGCATGGCTAGTCAATTACGACTTGTATGTAGTAGCTAAGTTTAAATATAATCTACAAGTTTTTGGGAAAGATGGAGTTTTATTACTAATACATATAATCTATACTAACCGTAACCCTACAGCAAACAGCATACCTAATAAATATGGGATATGTGTGG
Organism: Antheraea mylitta; assembly: GCA_014332785.1. Classification (NCBI taxonomy): domain Eukaryota; kingdom Metazoa; phylum Arthropoda; class Insecta; order Lepidoptera; family Saturniidae; genus Antheraea; species Antheraea mylitta. The sequence goes on from JACEII010000190.1 coordinate 92,385, forward strand.
TTTGTAGTTCGGGCACACGTTTTTTCTAATTAACTAACTCTGGGCCATATGGACCTTCACTGGATTGATAGAGCGAGCAATTCTCTCTGGGAGATCGAACCTAGGGGCTTGAACACTCGTTATCTAAGTTGCTCCTTGGTATGACGACGCAGTAAGGGTCATCGTGGTAACCCTGTCAAGTAACTTGGACTGTATTCACATTTTTAGTTTTAGTACAGAATAAAGATTTAGTTAATATTATTTCAGTAAGGGTAAGGAAATACATATACTATTACTATACATATACATATAAGATATACTTTTTGTACTATAATCATCGATAGGTCCAATTAATCGAACTCAGTTACATCGTATCATGGCACAGTTGTTTAGTTTTGTTCTTTATACAAAGACAAGTAGATAGGTGCTGAACTCCAAATATTTAGAAAAGCCCTATAATAATGAATGAATGGGTCGGCTCGCACTGGTTAGTACCACCCTCTCACAGAAAACCGACGTGAAGTAACAGTGCATTGTTGCGTTTGGTTCGGTCAGTGAGAGCGCTGGAGGCCCACCTCCTGCCCTCCCCTTCCCGCTCCCTTCCCTCTCCCTTCCCTCTCCCTTTCCTCTCTCTTCCTTCTCCCTTCCCTCTCCCTTCCCTCTCCCTTCCCTCTCTCTTTCCTTCCTTCTCCCTTCCCCATCTCCCAACTTCAGAAACACAGGCTGGCAACGCACTTGCGACTCCTCTGGTGTTGCTGGTGTCTATGGACGGTGGTGATCACTTAACATCAGGTGACCCATCTGTTTGTTTGCCTCCTATGATAAAAAAAACCTTGTATTAGTTTCAATTAGATCTATGAACGTAAAGCAATCTTTGAATGTGATTTTAAGTTTCTCCTAAATGTCAGATTAAATGCATTTCAGCACACTTATCAAGAACTGATGGCATGTAATAGTTTAGTAAGTTTTCTCTTTACTTTAATTAAGTAAGTAGGAAAATAATGAATTGAATAGATTACTATTTTTAAATATCAAATTGATTAAACAAATTTTTAAACAGTTCGTTCTTTTTTATATCTTTTATTATTTAGGGACTTAGGTTACTATAGAATTTAAGTTTGTTTAAAGACTAAAAACCAAAAAGAATGTAATTAAAAAATCTAAGCAATAAATGTACGTAGGAAACTCGTTTTTACGCGCAGCTTTGCTCGCCTTGATCTAGTTTTGATGTGTTCGTCGGAAACCGTACTTTTTTCGGGATGAATTAAATTGTCCTTAAAACCTAACAACGTATATGCAAAATCTTATGGTAATCGTTTGATTAGTTAAAATGTAATAAATAAACAAAGTCACTTTGGTTTTTATCAAATTAATTTAGACTGAACTGAAGAATAAACAATACTTTTTAAATTTGAATTATTCATCTATACTAATATTATAAAGAGGTAAAGTTTGTGATTTTGTGACGTTGTGACGATGTAGGGGGTAATTTCAGGAACTGCTGGTCCGATTTGAATTATTCTTTCAGTGTTATATAGCTCATTCATCAAGCATGGTTATAGACTATATGTCATTACGCTAAGACCAATAGGAGCGGAGCACAGATGAAAAATGTTTCAAAATCGGGATATTGTTTCCTTTTGAGAACTGCAGCGTGTTAGTGTATCTACTCCACGCGAACGAAGTCGCGGGCAGAGGCTAGTATTATATAAACAAACAAACACTTGTTATATACTAGCGGGTCCGGCGGACGTCGTCTCGCCCTGGTTATAAAAAAAGTCATAGACAAATTATATACCATAACGTTCCTAGTGAATCACTTTATCTAACGATGAAAACCGCATAAAGATCTATTCAGTAGTTTTAGAGTTTATCACGAACAGACAGACGCGATAGTGGACTTTATTTTGTACTATGTAATAATTAAGCGGTGTAATTTCATTCACACTGCCTTTTACTTGTACCATTCTTGATGTAACAAATGTAAAATTCAATAATTTTATTAAAACAGTATCAGGAATAAGAACTGAGTAACAGTCGAATGTTTTGTTTCGTTTTTAATTGAAAATAAGACACCGAAAAACTCTTAATATGGAATTAATTCCGTATTATATTATATTAACTGCTTAGAATTCTCTAGATTATTAAAAAACAATCGCATTAAAACCGAAAAATAATTACCATAATGAGGTTTATTAAAGTTAATTAATCTTAATATATTATTTCATGATCAAAAATATGTATTTTATTAAAATGTATTAATGATAGTGACTAAAGTTTTCATTCGGTGATCGTTGTAATTAATATATACTTACATCAAAAAAGTCTAAGCAACATGCATGTTATTACAAATTTTACCATTTATATTAATTAATTTCTAAGTATTTACTCAAACAAAGTGCGTAGGTAAGTAAATTTTTTTGTTATTGATGACATACTGGCTGGTTGTAAAAAAAAAATTGATTATGTTTTGTTTTTTCATAAAATTCCAATGACTGCGAATTTGTTTGAATTTAAGTGCGTTTTAATTGCTACGTTTAGTCTTGATTTTATAATTTTACTAACCATTTAAATAAAGTTAGCAACAAAATTGAATTGTTAGATATTCTTTACGTCATGAAGCGACGTCATTTGATGACAGATGCAATGCAAAGAGCTGTAGGGATGTTGCAAGCGGGAAGTAATCAATCTCAGTTATCTCGACATTTTGGTATTCATAGAAGTGTTATTTGTCGTCTTTGGCAGCGCTACAATAATACAGGAGAACCCGCTGAACAGCATCCAGGCCGTAAAAGGAGTACAACCACTCGGGAAGACCGGTACATACAACTGACTGCAAGACGCCAGCCGATGTTAACCGATCGAGAGATAAGTTTGAGGCTACAAATTTCAAGTGGTGTTGATGTAAGTCCTCAAACTGTGCGAAATCGACTGCATGAGGACGGCCTACGAGCTCGACGCCCAATCACGCGCCCACCGATACGTCACGGGAATCGCGCTCGTCGATATGAATGGTGTAGAGAACGCATAACATGGACCCAGGAACAATGGGATAAAAGTTTGTTTTCCGATGAGTCGCGATTCGGATTTAAGCCTGATACAAGGAGGGTGCGAGTGTATCGTCGGCCCGGAAATACTGAAAGGCTCAGGTGCGTTCAGGAAGTTCATCCATACAGCGGCTCAACAGTTATGTTATGAGCGGGTATTATGAAGAACAGGCGAACTGAGCTCGTTTTCGTAAATGGAAACATGAATGCTGAAAATTACATTGAGGATATTCTCAGACCTTATGTCTACCCATTTGCCCAAACCTTTGGCTCCGATTTTAGGTTAATGCATGACAATGCGCGTTCACATACAGATCCGCAAACCAGTGAATACTTTGCAACAGAGAACATCCGGGTATTGCCCTGGCCTGCACAATCGTCAGATCTCAACCCCATCGAGTACGCATGCTCCAAAGACGTTTTGAAGGACTTGGACGGAGCGACAACAACCCAACAGCTGAAGGATTTGCTACAATTCCATTGGGAGCGAATACCGCAAGATGACATAAACAGTCTCATTAATTCAATGAATAATCGTTGCCAACAAGTTCTGAATAGCAGAGGAGACCATACTTTGTATTAAATTGTTCTATTATTTCACAATAAATACATTTTCTAAAGAAATTTCATTTTGTAAAAAAAAAGTTTAGTTTCTTATGTATCTTAGTTTCTACAGTATATTCTAATATTGTTCATTTATGTTATTAAAAGAACTTATAAAGACAACAGTTGTTATTTTTACATCATAGAACCCTAAAGATATTATTTTAAAAATAAAATACGTTATAATGTGAACAACCATCCTAAAATTTAAATTAGTACATGTTGCTTAGACTTTTTTCATGAGTGTATATTTAGAAACAACCATTTAATCCTTGTATTATATTCTCGAAGTCGATTATGTAGGACCGGAATAGGGCTTTATTACCGCTGTATGGTGTAAAATAGGGATGATCGATATTCGAAAAAACATCGACTGTAAAAAACTCACTTTCTCGGGTATTGTCTATTCCGTTGCTGGTATAGGAGTTGGCCAGCTTTGAAAAAAAAAGTTAAGGTGGATTAGTATCATCTAATATAAAATCTAATATAAAATGGTTTCTTCAACATCGATGAATATTGACCATCTCTAGTGTAAAAGTCTATTAAAAATTTAAAGGATAAAAAGGGATCAATGTAAGGGCATTATTTAGTAATGAGTCTTGAGTAAATTATAATGTGGTTATATTGAAAATCTCTAAAAATGAGGCAATTGATTTTTGACAGAAGATATTATATGTCGGAGCAGCGATAAAATAGCGCTCATGTAGAAGAAGTAGACGTCATCGATAGTAACGTTATGATTATGATTTGATCGATCAATCCACCCACAAAATTCAAATAACACGTTGGCTGATATAGAAACATAACACTAAGTATAGTTACGACGAATTATCCGTAGCTGACTAGCCCAACTGTCTCAGCGATTATACCCAGGATATTTTTTTTCCTTTTTTTTCTCGAACTGACTACGCTTTTGACCTAGCAAGGTCTTAATAGCTTCACCGGAATACTAAGGCGAGCGCTTAAGGCACTCAGCCGATTTTATATTGCCAACCAGCTCAAGGGTGCACGGCACAACTCGGCCCCCCTCCACCCGTCACGATCCAGGACAAGGCGTCCTGGCTCGATATCTCCGACCTCCTGAAGGAGACCGAGATCCCAGTAACCTCTGCCGTGAGTACCCGAACGGGTATTCAGGTAAAGGTTAGTTCCTCAGACGCCCATCGCGATCTTACGCGCCTTCTGCGTGTCAAGAAAATCGCATACTTCACATATGCGCTCGAAGAAGAGCGCATGTTACGCGTAGTAATACGCAGAGTCCCCGCCCAGATTCTCGTGGATGATATCCTCGAAGACCTCAGGGAACAGATGTTCCCGGTCAAACAAGTCCACCGCATGCGATCTGCGCGTAATCACTTGCCCTACGACATGGTGCTCGTTATTCTCGAGCGCTCCGTCGAGGGCATAAAAATCTTCAATCTTTCGACCCTCTGCGGCCTCACCGGCGTCACCGTAGAGCCGCCGCGCAAAACGTCCGTACCCTCGCAGTGTCACAACTGCCAGGAGTACGGACACTCCGCACTTAATTGTTACCTGAAACCCAGGTGCGCTAAATGCCTAGGCGAACACTCCACTTCGAAGTGTTCGCGCACCAAAGACTCGCTCGATCCTCCGAGTTGCGTCTTGTGCCGCGGCGTGGGTCATACCGCGAGTTATCGCGGTTGTCCCCGCACCCCGCGCTCAAGACAGCCCCGATACGCTAGGCAGGTTTCGCCCTCCAAGGCGCCTGCGGCGTCTAAGCCTCTCGACTCTCGACAGGCCTTTCCGAGCCTGCCGCGCGCGTCACGCGCACCGGCAGCGTCCGCACCTGCGCCTAACGCAACCCCTCTCCCCGCGCGGGTCCCTCAGGCTCCGTGGTCACCGCAGATCGCAACGCGAGTCGATCCCAGACTCCAGGCGGCGAAGCCTTCACAGGCCGACCCCGCAGTCTCTCTCTCCGGCATGGACTGGTCCGCTCAGCTTCTAGCTTTCCATGAGATCTCCGAGATCTCAGCTTACGATGAGGTCGCGAACGACCCCAAACAGGGCCCCATTCGCGCGATCGCGAAATTTCCCGCCATTGCGACAACGATCCAACGGTTGGCCCGCGCCGCCGTCGCGAAAAAATAAAAATTTTTCAATATAAGATAGAGTAAACTCGAGTGTTTACGTCTATCTTCCCCTAAAATCGTCAAATAATAATATCACTTTTGTATTTTTAGATCCCGACGCCGGCGTCGTTCGTTTAAATTGTAAATTGGTTTATTACTGTTTTTTTTTTTTTTTTTTATAGAATCACGACAAAGTGATTGCACTAAGCCTGATGTTAAGCATAGTACAATCCAAAAATATCGGCAACCACCGAGAGACAGATTATCCATCGCCGGTCGCCGCTGTCATGCCGGCCATAATGACGAAAGTCGCCCGGTACTGGATATGCACAGGCTGATCCCGAAACACGACGCGCAGAAGCGAGTCACTATGAAGGGCTTTTTCGCCATATGCATAGTGGTTGCGACCCAGTCGGGCTGTAAAACCCTACCACCCCGCTCTCGCCATTGCCTTGTTCGTTGATCAGCAGGGTGCACCACGTGCAGGTGAGGTTGGCTTGGGTGTCTCAAGTCTTAAGATGTTATTCGACACCCCCCCTTACACCCCAAATTGTATTTTTTCGTGGGAAATTGTTTACAAATTATGTCATCCGTGTTAATGTAAATTCAAATTATCCCTCGCGAACAGTAAGCATATTTTTTCTGTATGAAAAGTACCGTGTGTATTTTTTATAACCCTGACAATGTGTATGCAAAATTTCATGATGATATGTCGAACAGTTAAGCCGTGCTACAAACAGCTACAAACAAACACGCTCAAATATATAATATTAGAAAAATAAATAAATAATGTATGATATTAATGAGGTATAAAAAGATAAGCTTTCGCATATATTTGCATTATTGTATGCCTACCTATAGACGTATATATATATAATATTTTACAGGTCCGTAAAATCAGTTTAGAGCTATTAGGCACATAGCGTAGTCCTGTTAGGTAGTATTAGGACGTAAAGCGTTATTCTGTCATTTTTTTCGAACAACACACCGTCGACGACGAACAAAATTATTGTAAGTATCCCATGAAGTAATTTTTAATATTCATTTTCGAATTTTTCGTTTTTGTTAAAATAAATTTCTTCAAAAGTTTTTTATGTACGATTTTTTATACACGTAGATAGCTTGAATTTGTTTTAAAAAAATGTATTATTCTTACTTATTTTAAATCATATATGTAATTTGAAGAACTAAAATTGCAATGCTTTGTAACGTTGTGATATACGAAGTATCCTCTCAGTAGTATATGGTATATCCTGCTTTATTTTGACTTTTAAATTTAGTGATAAAATATATATCCGTCACAAACTCACAAACTTTACCTCTTTGTAATATTAGTAAGGATTTAAACTCTTGACTATATTATGCGCGAGCCTAAACTTACTGGCTATATTTGGAGCAACCAAAATATTGACGTGGACTGTAATTTAGTCTGTACTGATGATGAATATTTAGGACTGTTTGACATGATGATGTTTTAGTCGTGTCCATCGTGAGCCCGAAATTGTGTGCTTTAAATATCAAATTTCAGTAGTGTTCTTTATAGGGTTGTTGAGTTTTTTGCAAACGGTATAATATTATTTGCGAAACTCAATAGTTATTTTTCAAATTGACTAAGCTATTACCTGGCGGGTTTTCACAGTTTCGCCTGACTACGAATGTCAAATGATTTATGCGTCTACAATTTATAAGTAAGCCATAACTAATATAGTTTAGTTGTTCTGTAAAACTTTCAAAAACTGCTGAATTATTATTTATGTTACACTGGTATTATGTATATCACATATTATAAACCAAAGTCCTCTCTCTGTCTGTTCGCGATAAACTCAAAAACTACTGAACGGAGTTTCATGCCGTGCTCACCAGTATATACACCAGTAATTCATGAAGAAGGTTTAGGTGTATAATTTTTTAGGGTTTTTTTTTTAATTATCAGGACGGGATAATATACGCAAGGCCCGCTAGTTTTTGATAGTTCTATTTTTTTTAATGAAAACGCTGTTGATTTAGAAAGGTTTTTACAGCTTCACCGAACTACCGAGGCGAGTGCTGAAGGCACTCAGCCGATTTGGGATGTTTGGGCGACTAACTCAAGGGTGCACGGCTCGGCTTGGGCTGTCGCCTGTTTAATGCAAAAATCGCGACCTATCTGAGCTAACCTAAGCTAAGCTATCTAGATATAACTACGTATATGAGTTATTGAAACATGCATGTGTACCAAACAACATTGATAGTTCTAATAATTTATGCGGATCTCTTACTCTCTTCACAAAGTGCTTTCCATACTTCATTGTGCTTGAGTGAATCGAAGGTTTATTGTGAACAATAAAAGTTATGTGTACTTTCCATATTCTTTAAATTTTTCTGCTATTTGTGTTAAAACTAATAAATAAAGATTTTTTAAGGAAACCTGTTTGTTCTGTGGCTGATTTTGTTCTAGTTATTTTATAAGTGGTGTTCCTTGAATTAATGGAACGGTAATTTTTTTTATCACTTTTTCCAAGAAGCAAAATTATAGTTGAATTTTTCTATAATTCTGGTAAATCTATTTGCACGGGTATTTTAGAAATACCAAATCTATTTGCACGGGTATTTTAGAAATACCAAATCTATTTGCACGGGTATTTTAGAAATACCAATGATGTTTCCATATTAGACTTTAAATTGTTTTCATTATTAACAAATGCTACATTCATTGACAATAATAATTAGCAACCTTCCGTCATTTACATAATAAATAGAAATAATACATATTTATGACTGGCAGGTTTCAGTGTTCTAATAAAAAAATGTCTATTATGAAGCTGAATAAGAATTAATTATATAGTTATAAAATAAATATAAGTTATTATAATATCACTGATATCATACCTACAATTTTACTCAGTTTTTTTTTAGCAAAAGAAAAACAATATAATTACACATTAATTATTTATAATATATATATCTATACAAATAAAAGTAATTAATTAAATAAAGCAATTTTATAAATCCAACATTTATGCAAGATAAAACTATGAATACTTTACATATATTAACTCTATTGTAACAATAAACTTTATACCATCTACATTGAATTTTATACTCTTTGTATTTATTATTACCGTGCGGATACACAGCTATTTAAATCTTTGGTAAACGGAACCGATTTAATATGCATTCTTTATTCTTCTTCAGATGGACAAGGAATTGCTGTTTTTGGCCTCAGTGGTCATTCTTGGACTGCAAGCCGGAGTCGATGCTGATTATGGTGAGTAATTCCATACTGTAAGATTCTACATACCTTATTTTCTCGCCAATTATGCTAGTTGAGTTATATTACGAAACCTGCTAGCTAATACCCGTGACTTCGTATGCGATTACAAGAATATAAAGTCCTGAGCTTGAAATATATTTTTTTTTTTTTTATATTTTTAATGTATCGGAACAAAGTCCATCTTTTTAACCCTTTATATTTTTGTTGATGAGCTTCGTTAAGCGTTTAACTTTGATAAATGTTCTCCGCTGTATTATGTAAATTTTGAATATATATAAATAATATATAGAAATTATTACAATCAATGTATCAATAAAATAAGCACCAAGGGCGAAGTAAAATTTTATTTATCTTAGCCGGACGTGTCACCATCCTCCCCAATGTGCGAATGAGTGTTTCAGCCCACTTCTAATAAGTTATCAATACTTCGTATAAGATGGCAGGATCGAGGATCGAGTTCCAAATTTAGAAGTATTAAGAAGGACGAAGCTCTATGGTATTGAATCGTTGCTTATGAAAGGGCAACTAAGATGGTGCGGACATCTTGTGCGTATAGATAACTCTAGGCTGCCTAAAGCCGTCCTCTATTCACAGCTTAAAGAAGGAAAACGCACTCCTGGAGGTCAGGTATTATAGTTACAAGGATGTCTTAAAGCGCCATCTAACTGAATGTAACATTCCGTGTGAGGGTTGGGAGGACCTCGCGAAACAGACGTGAATGGCGCAATAAGTTTTTTTTTGTTTTTTTTTTTTTTTTTTTTTCGAAATGACTACGCTATTGACCCAGCAAGGTCTTAACAGCTTCACCGGACTACTAAGGCGAGCGTTTAAGGCACTCAGCCAATTTTATTTTGGCAACCAGCTCAAGGGTGCACGGCACACCTCGCCTTGCCTGTTGCCTGTTGCATGCAAAATCGCGACCTATCTTAGCTAACCTAGCTAAATATTCATATATGTATGAGTTGTTGAAACGTATATGTGTATCCAGCATACACGCCTTAATAACTCCTCCATATATTTATTATCGGAAAATTGAGAGTTTTTTCAGTTCGATAAGGAAAAAAAAAAGCAAACCCTTCCACTTTCATGTGTAAGCGTGTAGGCGTGCACGTGTGTGGGGGTGATCGTGTAGTGTTGTAGCGGTGATGTATATTTGTGTGTCACTGTATCGCGCAAGCAACGCACTCAAGGGCTCCCTACCGGGGGATCGAACGTAGGCTTGAGCCGCTATCGTGGAAGGCCTAATCGGGTGTGCGGGAGCGAAATTAACCCCCAGACCACGGCGGCGTGATCAGTGGTTACACGGGCGTGGGCGTGAACACGCTCTGTTTCGAGGGACAGGCTGGGACTGATCGTTCGCTGACGTGATTGAATCAGGAGGGTCGGTAAAAATGTGTCGCGGAAGTCTTTTATAACGCGCAACGTTAGGTACAGGTTCATAGTTTGCGGCGGATACCACTAACGGACTGGGATGATTCGCGGCTTTTTCAAAATAACTGATCGTAAGTGATTTTACTTACGCCCAGATAGAAGGGATCTCTAGGTCTCTATGGAGATCGACTCTCCGGATGTATCACGGGGCATCGGTCACTGTCATAATAAGTTATATAATCAACTATTATATAATACTATGAAATATATAATATATACATATTTCATAATATTATCTATATCTACTATAATATTGTAAAGAGGTAAAGTTTGTGAGTTTGTGAGTTTGTGACGTTGTAGGAGGTAATCTTACTACTTAGAGGGGTTCTGGATAGGTATCCTTTGGCTTGCCTACCTACTTCGTGGGCAGGCAAGTCCAGGGACTGACGGGCGTAGGGGTTTGTGTTAGGTAGGGTAGGGCTAAGATCGTGGGGTATGGGGGGGGGGATGTGTAGGTTAGCGTAGGCCGGAGGGGACCTCAGGGTGGTTTAGGCGGGAGAGGAGTAAATCTCATTAAAATGGGGAAGGGGTCGGGGGGCCTGGACTCCCATTGCACGGGTTCGGGTGGCTGGGAGGCAGTCTCATACCGGGCTGCCTCAGCCGGGGGTGGCGTGGGAATCGCCTGCCGCTGGGGGTGTTGCAGAGTTTGCTCACGCTACCTCTACCTCACGCTCACTCCTATAGTGCGGCGTAGATTGCAGTGGAGTTTTAGCCAGTTAGAGTCGCCGTAAAGCCCCACCCCTGCGTGACTCGCACGCGGGGGTGGGCGGTTCCAGACAGGCTCTCCCCCGGGAGCTTTGGCCCAGTCCATGATGTATTTCTCCACGTATTAGAAAAAAAAGAAAAGCAATTACTTGTCCGATTTAAAAAAATATTTTAGTATTATATATCTCATTTATCGAGGAAGGTTATAAACTATATTTCATCGCACTAAGACCAATAAAAACGGAGCACCAATGATGAATATTACAAAATCGGGATTTTTCCCTCTTGAGAGCTTTCGCATGCGTGTTAGCGTTAGGCCAAAATAACTATTTCATGCAAACTAAGTCGCGGGCAGAGGCTAGTCAGTAATAAAATAGCTTTTAGTTTAAAATTATTTATAATAGATATTAATAATTACAGCGCTTTATTGTGAGTAATATTTTCAATAATTAAATATAATATCATTTTAAAGTTCAACATCACCTCAACCGAAGAAGCAATTTTGGAGCAGATTTGATCAACCGTGGTCTATCCATCTCTGAGAACCTGTTGGCATGTGGTCTAAATTCCTGCGGCGCTGGAGCTCGCTGTATCTTCAGCGGTACACTTTCGGCCTGCGCTTGTCTCCCTGGATACTCAGGGGACCCATTATCTGGGTGTGTGAAGACCAAATGTTTTGGTGAGTTCACGCAATAGACATTCAAATAAGGGCCGTGAAAGTACGCTTTCGCACTTCACACCTCAATTACTCAACCAATCATTATGAAATGGTTCATATATGTACTCATCAGTGGCGGATTTGCTCTAAGGCCCAGAAGGCCGGGGGCTACGGCGGTCAGATATAAGGCGCGGCCAATCGTGATAAAAAATTCTCTGACACAGGGGTGGCTGGTACTTACTACATGACCGGGGCCTACTGCGGCCAAGACTAATTCCGCCACTGCTACTCAGGAGTACTGAAAAGGACATACAGCACTTGCATTTCATTCCTAAAATATGCACTCTTTGCCAAGGCCATATGTAATCTATATTAACGCATGTGAAGTCACAAGCATATCTAATAAGTCTATATTACAAAAACACAAACGGTGTTATTACAAAAAAGTTAAATACGTATTAAAGGTACTTACTTTAAATAGGTTTCGATTTAAATGTACCGCACTCGCCCGAGGCAAGTTCCTGTTATCCCTTTTTCGCAAGTCTAATCTAACCTAACCAAACCGAGACAAAGAGCAAGATGGCGAACATTCAACGAGCGCGGTGTATTTAAAACATAACCTTTTTAAAACAATTATTCAATACGTATTTAAGTTTTTTGTAATAACACCGATAAGGTCCTCGATGTGATTAATAGAAGCGTTTTACCTTACAAAAACGCATATTAATTTACTTACCTTATTCGAAGCTTATTTATGAGATAGGCACTTCCGTTTTCCGCCAGCATGCCCACTTTTGACAGTAAATATCACTAACTTCCGGTCAAATACCTTACTTGTGCTACTCATAACGAATTCGAAATGATTCTCACAAAAAGCGTGTGCGACACCATACAGTAATCTAGAGATTTCTGGTCCTGCCATTATGTTCAAAGCCGAACGAAATGGTTTTACTAAAGAGGTACCTTATTGAAGTGCCGAGCGATGTGATTATTGGCCTCGAGGCTAGAAAGCGCTTGCAGCGTCACCTCGCGGACCGCAAGGCGCTTGTGACGCTACGTCTCAGCCACTACAGGTAACAGACGCATCGCTCTCATGCTTGCCTCATCGAACTAATTCAGCGAACTTACGTAAGAGATAACCTTGACTGCATAGCGGCACTGTTACTTTGGGTTATTTGGTAAAACATTGAGTCGACCATTTCCACATATTGGCTCCAATTTTCACTGCAATCAATTAGAGGCATGACCTGACAATGTGTCACCCTATGTAGATAGATCCTATAAGATTCTTTGAAGCTATGCAAACTCTAGAGACTTTACTAGAACACTGAGCAATAGTTTTTAGTACCACAGTAGCCAAAAAACTTTGTAAATGTGAACAGTTAGACCTTCGAAGCTATTCGCGACTGCTTAAAATACAGACTATTAAACCTTCAATTTAATATACTTCAATTAGGAGATGCTTCTGCTTAACACCCAATGCTGGTTACTTCCAACTACTCATACTTTTACCGGGAGTCTTCACATACTTGCTGAAAGAAGATTGAAGCCACTTTTGAAGTTACGTATGTTATAACAAGCTTATGTTAATGGTCAATAACCATACAAATAATAGTATTGACGCAAAACAATAGTATTGACGCAGCCTATTAAGCAGAATATTCGCCCTTGATGTGATGGCTTTTCGGTGTAACTATGAAGTTGAAGAGTAGCGATGCCTCTAAGCATTACGTCACTTCCTATACAACATGAGAAAACTTCCGACAACCACAACCAAACAAGGAAGCCTTGCTGCACCCTGTGAGATCGACTGTCCAGAAGCCATGTTATGATCACGAGGGTGCACCGATTAAACAGCCATACAGTTAACGCTATTGGAACGATTTGCGTTCCTGCAAAAAATTCTTATTATCCTATCTACTAACCGTTATCGGTTATAACAAAACTGCTAAGAGACAACAGTCCATTTCTCCGAAATCCATTCCTCCGCAATTTCGCGTCCACGTAAATTTACAGACATATCCTAACTTCGCGATAGACGTATGTTCACACCGGGGACAGGTCACATAATTACTATATTATTGTATAGCTTTAGGTGGTCTGGCTTCCTATATATGTATGACTATCCTTTATGATATGTGCAATCCCGCGAGGAGGTTTCAAATAACACTTCGAAGGTTCTAATATTATATAATTTGTGTGTCCTACAAGGAACCACAGACTAACGCTATGAGGGTTGCTTCCGTAATTCACGTGCACCGAAAAATGCAACGAAATTTGATTCAAAAATATGCGTGTTCCTGTGAGGAGACACTGAACAAACTGCGTATCGTTAAACGATTTGCGTGCTTCTGCACTGCACAGAGGCACTAAATAGGCATGGAATAGCTCTGCGCGGGCTAGTTACTTGATCCACGTGCTCCTGCGTGAAGGCACGGAATAGCTCTGCGAGCGATAGATAGATACGTGATTCGCGTGCTCCTGCGTGGAGGCACCGAATAGCCCTGCGTGGGCTAGTTACATGATTCGCTTGCTCCTGCGTAGAGGCACTGAATAGCCCTATGAGTGCTAGTTACTACTAGTTACATCATCCGTGTGCTCCTGCGTGGAGGCACCGAATAGCCCTCCGACGATGCACGATGCACCGAATAGCCCTCCGACGATGCACCGAATAGCCCTCCGAGGAGGCACCGAATAGCCCTCCGAGGAGG
>JACEII010000190.1:106871-216891 GCA_014332785.1 Antheraea mylitta
ACCGAATAGCCCTCCGAGGAGGCACCGAATAGCCCTCCGAGGAGGCAACGAATAGCCCTGCGAGGATGCACCGAATAGCACTCCGAGGAGGCAACGAATAGCCCTGCGAGGATGCACCGAATAGCCCTGCGACGGCTAGTTATATGCTTCGCATGTTCCTGTGCAGAGGCACTGAATAGTCCTGCGTGGGCTAGTTACGTGATTAGTGTGCTCTTGCGCAGAGGCACTGAATAGCCCTGCGAGGGCTAGTTACGTGATTAGCGTGCTCTTGCGCAGAGGCACTGAATAGCCCTGCGCGGGCTAGTTACTGATTAGCGTGCTCTTGCGCAGAGGCACTGAATAGCCCTGCGGGGGCTAGTTACGTGATTAGCGTGCTCTTGCGCAGAGGCACCGTATAGCCCTGCGTGGGCTAGTTACTCCTGAGCAGACATACTGACTGAAAGCCCTGCGCGGGCTTATTATGTGATTAACGTGTTCCTACGCGGAGACACTAACGAGCTCTCAGCGGTTTCGTTACATAATTTGAGCTAAATAGCAGTGATCCAGCACCAATACCCGTCGGAATAACCCTACGCAGGTTATATATATATAATCGACGTGATCTTGCACCAGCTTCTTCGTCTGATGACAGTTAGTAGAATTTTGCATACTTGATCATTACTATTGCTTTTCTCAATCCGACAACAATCAAAATCCATTATCAGCGACTACGAGCTAGTATCACCACGAGTAGAAGAAGAAGAACTGCTAAAATAAGCTTATATTAATTGATTTTTAAAATAAACTGTCGTGGGTCTTAGAGCTAATAAAAATTAATTAAAAACATTTAAGGGTAAAACAAGATATAATGCAGCATGGCTTCGCCGCAGATATACCAAGATCTGAATATTCAGTGAACATGGTTTGAAATAATAATGGTTACCACTGCTGCTTGCAATTTGTAGAGGGTTGTATAACTATATACTTCGATATATCATATATTGGATATTTATATATCGATATATACTGCGGCGTATACATTTACCCCCCCCCCTTTTTTATTTAGGGGAAGGTCGATTTTCAGTACCACTCGAGATAACTGTAATGCACTAATACCACTTATTTCCACATTCGAAAAATATATAATGATATAATGGGAGATGTATGCATATACACACAATATATACCATACATACCATAAACCACCGGTATATTAGGCAATAAAAACGATAATAATATTTCATAAAAGATATCATAAAATGACCGGAGATTAAAAATAAATTCGAACGGGGTAACCCGTTCGCATAAAAGCTGCTATTAACACTAAATAAAATAGTCCGTTCTTAAAACAGACGTAGCTTGTACTCACGTGATCGTTTTTCAACGAAAGGTATCGTTATATTGTTCCTCAGTAACAGTAATAGGTTAATATGTCAGTACCTACTTACGTACAATACTTTTTACCAATCCTTCCAGGAACGTATTAACACTCTTTCATATACTACAATATTTTCTGGAAATATTAATCACACTATTACTTTCTTTTATGTACACATAAAATTAAAAAATAAAATATTTTCTGCAAATATTTTTCACTTTTGTGCAAGTATTTCACTTGCACGTTTGTTCTCGGCGGTGAATAAGACGCCAATGAAGTTACAAGATGGTGTCGCTCTAAACACACCTCTCTGCCGTGGTGGGGCGAGACACAAGTAAGGTATTTGACCGGAAGTTAGTGATATTTACTGTCAAAAGTGGGCATGCTGGCGGGAAACGGAAGTGCCTATCTCATAAATAAGCTTCGAATAAGGTCAAGTCAAATTAATAAAAAATATTTTTCAACACTAACAATTCTAATTAAGGTTATTTTAATTATTACTTAGATGCTTAGTCTAATAGTATAATTTTAATCAAAAATTTTGATTACTACAATAAATAGAATATTATATTATAGGCATATATTATATATTATAGGTAACATGCATTGTAAAAATAACGAGGCTTGTGTCAATCAATACTGCGTGAACTTATGTGAAGTGGGGTCCTGTGGAATCAACGCAGACTGTTTTGTAAGTAATCTATATCTATACTTATAATAAAAATGAAGTGTCTGTATGTAATATCAAAATAAAAGAAAATGACCGATTGGGTATGAAAGTATACACGCTTCTGATAGCAAAAATGCTCTTTTTAATTTTTGTCGGTTTGTCTGTCTGTTTGTTCCGAATAATCTCCGAAACGGCTGGACCGATTTTGACGGGAATTTCACTGGCAGATATCTGAAACTACAGCGGGTAACTGAGACTAGCTGTTAACCGTGGCTTCGTCTGCAATGCTATCTCCAAAAAGGCTAGGCCGATTTTCACGGGACTTTCACCAATAGATAGCGGACATCATAACAAATAATTTAGTCTATTTTAATTTAGACTATCTGTTAATCGTTGCTTCGCCTGTATTGCTATCTCCAAAACGGTTAAACCGATCTTCAAGAAACTTTTATTGGTAGATAGCAGACCTTATAAAAAGTAATTCAAGCAATTTTAGTTTATACTAGCTTTTAAGTGTGGCTTCGCCTGCAGTACTATCTTCAAAACGGTTAGATTGACTTTCACGGGACTTTCACTGGTAGACAGCGAACCTTATAGAAAGGAATTGTGCTTATTCTATTTTAGACTATCTGTTACGCGCAGCTTTGTCTGTACACACTGTTAGTATTTATGTATCTAATGTACACATTACATATTACTGTAAGCGGCATGCGCTTCGTACTTACAATTGTTTTAAAGAGCATTTCTATAATTTTACATAGTCCCACAATTTTATAATTCTTTAATATAATTTAAAATAAACACGCGTGGAGCTGCGGGTATAGCTAGCCTATACTAATAATATTATAAAGAGGTAAAATTTGTGAGTTTGTTACGTTTGTAGGGGATAATCTCATGAACTCCTGGTCCGATTTGAAAAATTATTTCAGGGTTATATAGGTCATTTATCGATGAAGGTTATAGGTTATATTTCAATTCTAAGACCAATAAGAGCGGAGCAGCAATGAAGAATGTTTCAAAAAACGGGTGTTTTCCTCTTCAGAGCTTCCGCTGCGTGTTAGCGTTAGTAAGCAACTATTCCACGCAGACGAAATCGCGGGCAGAGGCTAGTTAATTATATAACTTATTATGAGTCTCCTTGACGTGTCCGTCAATGGCGAACTTTATTTTTTCTATTATGAGCACATATGTGACTAGCGAAACCAAACTTTATTTTAAAGGTCTTTTTGTAAGGCGCATAGTGCAAATGACCATCAGTATTGTATGTATATGTGTATGAAGACTTCGGACGGGTTTTAATTATAAGGCGTTTCGCGTATAGGTCTTGTAATCGCTTTTCTTCAAAATTTGTAACTGCCTCGTGAAAAGAGCCGCGTCATTCACGTATCTGTTTCGCGAGGTCCTCCCAACCCTCACACGTAATGTTACATGCAGTTAGATGGCGCTTTAAGACATCTTTGTAACTATAATAGCTGACCTCCAGGAGTGCGTTTTCGTTCTTTAAGCTGTGAATAGAAGACGGCTTTGGGTATCCTAGAGTTATCTATACGCACAAGATGTCCGCACTATCTTTGATGCCCTTTCATAAGCAACGATTCAATGCCAAAGAGCTTCGTCATTCTTAATACTTCTAAAGGGCATAGCCGGTTAAATATGGGAAATCTGCCCCCATGGCTTTTTTGACCCACACTTAGGGGATCGATTTGGCATCAAATAAAAATAATTCACACCAATTTTTAGCCCTTTAACTCAACGACGTTCGAGATTTTCAAAAAAACCTGTTTTTTTTTTATTTTAATTTTATTTTTATACTGAAATTCGGAGTTAATCGATGGTGATTTTTTTTCTTATTCTTAGGATCCTTAAACATAAAAATATCGTATGATCATCGTTTTTCAACGAAAAGTCGATTTTTAATGAAGAAAAGAAAATTCAAATTTTTTTTTTTTAGGGTTTTTGATATTTGTCAATCACCAAAATTTGTCAGAACATGTATTTTACACCCCTCGACACTCAGGAATTTTTTCAGATTTTTTGAAGTGGTGGAACAATGTCAAAAAAATTAAAAAGTCATTTTATTCCTGAAATTCGGCGTTTTAACGCACTTTTATTTTTTTTTTTTGCTTGAAAAAGTACATAGAAAACTTTTCTTTGCTCTAAAACGACTATGTATTTCAAAATTAGCGCCAACTCGGTGCTTTGAAACGCCATCCACCGGGATTTCCGGAATCTATCGATCATATCTATTAAGGTTTTGTTTGTTCAGGTAACCTCAAAATAAAGTAATCTTTATGATTAATTCATTGTATATATTGAATAACAGTTGTTAATTAATTCAGGGCTTTTATATTGAAACTATATTTAAGTTTTACGATCGAACAATATTGGAGTATCATTGTTGATGTTAATGCATCTCCTTTCATTTTACAAGATATATGTTTTTATTATTACATAGCGTATCAGTTGTTTACATTTATTCAAGTGAGTAAAGCTTTACATTTTATTTGTTTATATATTTTCGAATTTGTAACCTATAATTTAAACTTGATTTCAGAATGGATTTTGGGAAAAAATGTGTTAATTGTAATGTATATTTACGTAAAATATTTGGCTTTAAACAAATTATTAAAAAATAGGAATAATTTAGGAAAAAATGACTTTTTAATTTTTTTTACATTGTTCCACCACTTCAAAAAATCTGAAAAAATTCCTGAGTGTCGAGGGGTGTAAATTACATGTTCTGACAAATTTAGGTGATTGACATATTTCAAAAACCCTAAAAAAAAAAATTTGAATTTTCTTTTCTTCATTAAAAATCGACTTTTCGTTGAAAAACGATGATCATACGATATTTTTATGTTTAAGGATCCTAAGAATAAGAAAAAAAATCACCATCGATGAACTCCGAATTTCAGTATAAAAATAAGATTAAAATAAATAAAACAGGTTTTTTTGAAAATCTCGAACGTCGTTTGAGTTAAAGGGCTAAAAATTGGTGTGAATTATTTTTATTTGATGCCAAATCGATCCCCTAAGTGTGGGTCAAAAAAGCCATGGGGGCAGATTTCCCATATCTAACCGGCTATGCCCTTTGGAACTCGATCCTCGATCCTGCCATCTCATACGAAGTATTGATAACTTATTAGAAGTGGGCTGAAACACTCATTCGCACATTGGGGAGGATAGTAATTGTAATAATTTCTATGCAACTGTTTAATGTGATCTTCTTCCCCGGCTTATTTAGTATTACTGTTGGAGATTTGTCTAGATACAGAATAAAAGCTTGTAATCATTTTTTATAATATTGATGATTGTAGTTTGTTATATTTATAACATTTTGTAGGTTGTAGATCCAAACTGTAGGTGGTAGAGCCAAGCTTGTAGGTGGTAGAGCAAAGATGAAGATATTACTGGTTTTAACATAACTGGGACGGCTCGCCCTGGGTAGCACCACCCTCTCACAGAAAACCGACGTCAAGTAACAGTGCTTGCATTATTACATTTCATTCTGTTAGTGAGAGCGTCGGACACCCATCTAGCCACTCCTTCCTCTCCCTCCTTTCCTTCTTTACCCCCCCCCCCCCCCCCCCCCCTCCCCCCCCCCCCCTTCCTTCTCCCCCCCCCCCCCCCCCTCCCTCCCCCAACACAGGCTGGCAATGCACTTACAACTCTCCCCTGGTGTTGCAACTGTCTATGGACTATCACTTATCACCCATCTGTTTGTTTGCTTCCTATGATATAAAAAATGTGTATTGGTTCCAGGTACATAATCACATCCCAGAGTGTAACTGTCCTTATGGTTACACCGGAGATCCTATGTCGGCTTGTGCAGCTCTTAATGAAAACTATTAAGCTTATGCTAGTTTCATCTGAACAAGGGTTATAGCGGAGGCACATGCTTAATTTTGCATATAATTAATTCACACTTTACGATTAAGAGAAAGTTGTACAATATAATCCTCCTATGGGAAAACGTATATAGAAATCTGCTAAACTATAAATTTAATGAAATCGACTATTTTCTTGGTACTCCTGTATATTAGTCTATGTTTTAATAAGCGTAAAATATAACAAGTGCACATACTATATAAGATTTCATCAAATTTATCTTTGTCAATTACCATTTACCAACACTCGGGTGTTAAAAACGTCTTACAACGTCATGGTACTTTGACAGATTTGTTTTAGTCCGGTGAAGCTGTGAAGGCCTAGTAAAGCCAATATCGTAGTCAGTTAGAAAAAAAAAATTGACATATTGGTAAAACAGTAGCATGGAAAACGATTTCCATTCAAATTCCTACATGACATTGCTAGAGTATATAAACTCAAAGTCGATCGTTTTACCTTGAGGAATCATTTTGTACCGCTTACTTAAAATTTTATGCACAATTTAATTTAGGATAATTTAAAAAATATATTAACGTGTTCGCAGTTCACTAGTTCTAAATATAATTATGCAAGATATATCGTGCCTAAATGTGGGACGGCACGGCTTGTCGATTGCAAGTTGTATATTGTGGCTACGTTGAAATAAAATCTACAAGTTTTTGGGAAAGATGTAGTTTCATTGCTAATCGGAAACCCTACAGCAAATAGTATACCAAATGAATATGACATTTGACCACTTCTATATTCCATATTTGACCACTTCTGTACTCCTCGTTTGACCACTTCTATACTCTACATTTGACCATTTCTATGGTCGACACTTGACCATTTTTACTCCAAATCTTTGAATTTATTTGAATTTTCAGAATATTTTCAAATTTATGTGTCAAGCTAAAAAAGGTTACGAATAAAAAAAGCACATTTTATTTAAAAAACTACAAGTTCTCGATAAATTGAGTTTTAGATTAGAGAAGATTCTCACCTTACTGAGAAAAATCGTCTTTTTTCAGAGTTACCAGTTTTAATTTTTTTTCCACTTAAAAAAAAAACTTTAAAATTAATTATCAATTTATTGATTACGATTAAGCATTATAATTAATGGTAATTTCGAAGGAGTCTGAACAAAGTGACTACTATGACACGTTTTTCAATTTCGTGTTTATTTACTAATTGTTTGTTTTTTTAATTAAATGAGTCTTATATGCGCAAAAGTAATTAATTAAGTTTGATTGCATATATTTATTTCGATTCCATCTCTTTTTTTTATAAAGCCTGGAATATCTCAAGATAATCGCTTTACCCGGACTTCCCTTATATGTATTATACATAGAAACCTACTGAACAAAACTCTCTAAATGTTTTTGAAAAGCTGTCAGAATATGTTACGTAGTTTAGAAAAATTAAGTAAACACGCAAACAGACCAGAAAAGTGACTTTCTTTATAATATTTATAGGTATAAATGCACAATATAAACACAGTTTTCGCGGGAAAATATCGTGTGTTTAAAAACCGCAGTGCGCGGGCTCGAAAACGGTTGGAATTAAATTTATATCTGTCTATGGTATGAACAAATAGTTTCAACTATTTGTTCCTACCATAGCGACGTACCAGCCTATGATGATCAAGATGACCTGCTTGAAAGAAAACTCTTGTAAATTTTTGATTAAGTACATTGATTAATATAATTTTTTTTCCACATTCTCTTACTTTCTCCACATCAAAAAAGTCTATGCAACATGCGTGATATTACAAATTTTACCATTTATTAATTAATTTCTAAGTATTTACTCAAAAAAAGTGCGTAGGTAAGTAAACTTCTTTGTTATTGATGACATACTGGCTGGTTGTAAAAAAAATTGATTATGTTTTGTTTTTTCATAAAATTCCAATGACTGCGAATTTGTTTGAATTTAAGTGCGTTTTAATTGGTACGTTTAGTCTTGATTTTATAATTTTACCAACCATTTAAATAAAGTTAGCGACAAAATTGAATTGTTAGATATTCTTTACGTCATGAAGCGACGTCATTTGATGACAGATGCAATGCAAAGAGCTGTAGGGATGTTGCAAGCGGGAAGTAATCAATCTCAGTTATCTCGACATTTTGGTATTCATAGAAGTGTTATTTGTCGTCTTTGGCAGCGCTACAATAATACAGGAGAACCCGCTGAACAGCATCCAGGCCGTAAAAGGAGTACAACCACTCGGCAACACCGGTACATACAACTGACTGCAAGACGCCAGCCGATGTTAACCGCTCGAGAGATAAGTTTGAGGCTACAAATTTCAAGTGGTGTTGATGTAAGTCCTCAAACTGTGCGAAATCGACTGCATGAGTACGGCCTACGAGCTCGACGCCCAATCACGTGCCCACCGATACGTCACGGGAATCGCGCTCGTCGATATGAATAGTGTAGAGAACGCATAACATGGACCCAGGAACAATGGGATAAAAGTTTGTTTTCCGATGAGTCGCGATTCGGGTTTAAGCCTGATACAAGGAGGGTGCGAGTGTATCGTCGGCCCGGAAATACTGAAAAGCTCAGGTGCGTTCAGGAAGTTCATCCATACAGCGGCTCAACAGTTATGTTATGAGCGGGTATTATGAAGAACAGGCGAACTGAGCTCGTTTTCGTAAATGGAAACATGAATGCTGAAAATTACATTGAGGATATTCTCAGACCTTATGTCTACCCATTTGCACAAACCTTTGGCTCCGATTTTAGGTTAATTCATGACAATGCGCGTTCACATACAGCTCGGCGAACCAGTGAATACTTTGCAACGGAGAACATCCGGGTATTGCCCTGGCCTGCACAATCGCCAGATCTCAACCCCATCGAGCACGCATGGGACATGCTCCAGAGACGTGTTTCGAAGGACTTGGACGGAGCGACAACAACCCAACAGCTGAAGGATTTGCTACAATCCCATTGGGAGCAAATACCGCAAGATGACATAAACAGTCTCATTAATTCAATTAATAATCGTTGCTGACAAGTTCTGAATAGCAGAGGAGACCATACTTTTTCATTTTGTAAAAAAAAAAGTTTAGTTTCTTATGTATCTTAGTTTCTACAGTATGTTCTAATATTGTTCATTTCTGTTATTAAAAGAACTTATAAAGACAACAGTTGTTATTTTTACATCATAGAACCCTAAAGATATTATTTTAAAAATAAAATACAACGTTATAATGTGAAGAACCATCCTAAAATTTAAATTAGTACATGTTGCTTAGACTTTTTTGATGAGTGTATTTTTCAAATTTTCACATACTATAGATCGCACAAAATACAGCGTAAATCCAAAGAAATAATTTCAACAGCCTAATCCAATGGTATAGAAAAACTATAGCTTATTTTTGACGGCTATCCTTGGTAGTCCGGTGAAGCTGTTAAGACCTTGCTGGGCCAATAGCGTAGTCATTTCGAAAAAAAAAAAAAAAATTTGACGGCTATCCCGTCAATCCACCCCATATCTGAGCAACATACATCTATCTATTTTTCACATCAAGAATATACCATCGTGTTTCCACATTTTATCTAAAACAGTGTGGCGTTACAATATTAGGTACGTATGTGTAAGTCATCGTGCCATTTGTTTTATAAAATATCATGTAGGTATGGTATCTACAGCTTTTTAATTATAACAGCTTAATCGATTTTACTGGGCCTGAATAAAGGTTAAACAATGGTTGTCCAACGGCATTAGCAATAAAAAAATCGGTGCCTTAATATATAAAAAACGCTTAACTCTACACAGAGTATATTTGCACGTAGAGAACTACTGTTTCAAACAATAGGACGAAAGGTCTATACTCTATAGATTACGGAGTTCCGATCGGGCGCTCAACGTGAGCGGTTGTCCCTTTTGCTGCGCGCTTCGATTTCGATACTCGTGATTTAGTGACGTCTGTTATTACTTCGGGAGTGTTCGTCATTGTTTCGATCGGGCACACATGCACTGCACTGCACACCTACATTCTTTTCCCAGAAATTGAGTAAGACCTTTCCATTGTATTTATTTATTGCTTTATTTAATTCTTAGTATAATTATTTGCTGACTCAGTTGTTTATCTATTTATTTACGTAGTTCTTTAGTAATTTCTTTATACATTTATTTAATCTTCAATTATTTATTTCATTAATTTTCTATCTACTTATTTGTTTTCTATTTACACATTTTATTTACTTGTATATATATTATATACGTGGATAGTCCCGTAGCTTACTGTTTGGCATGCCCCCTGCCCTTCAGGCAGGGAGGTTGGTTCGTGGCGCCTACTCCTCCCTTAGATCATCAACGTGGAACAGGCAGATTTTTAGAGATTTTCTTCTACGACAGGGCCCAAACGCGGATATCATTGCTAGTTTCGATAACTATATAGCGCTATTCGGTGAAACTACGTAGTACGTGCGCCGTGTGGCAACTGCGAATTCTTCGCGACTCTCTTGTCGCAATCGCCGTCTGACGTCCGACATAGGGGCCTAATAGAGGCCCAAATACCGAGCTCCAGCTCGGAGGTCGGCTCCGAGATTCAGCGCAAAACGTAGATAATGACGGGTATAAAACCGTCACTTACACTAGACGCCGCGATTCGCGTTCGTCAGATTCTGACTCGGGTTCTACACCACCCGAAAAGTTAGTTAATAAAAATGGCGCCCGAGTGCCAGCGCCAACTACACCGACAGTCTCTAAGCCACGCGTGGGCGGACCTAGCTCCTTCTCTGTCGCTCCTTTCCAGCCTACGGGTTCCACAATTAGGAAACCGCGCCCCCCGCCCTCTGTCACGATCCAAGACAAGTCCCAGTGGACTTCTATCTCGAATCGATTTAAGTCACGTTCAATTGATTACACGTCCACCCTCAATACTCCGGCGGGCATTCAAGTTAAATGTCCCACATCTACTGACCATCGTACGCTAACAAAATTCCTTAGGGAATCAAAGTTAGCCTATTTCACTTTTGCACTCGAGGAGGAACGCCTCCTCCGCGTAGTGCTTCGCCGCGTCCCGGCCGAGATCTCGGTCGATGTCGTCATCCTCTCCCTTAAGGAGAAGAATTTCCCCGTGCGTGAGGTACATTGGATGTACCATCCACGCACCCGCGCCCCGTATAACATGGTCTTAGTCCTCCTCGACCGCTCGCAGGAGGGCAAGGCCATCTTCAACCTCACATCGGTCTGCGATCTAAACGGCATCACCGTTGAGCCCCCACGCAAGACCTATACCCCGTCGCAGTGCCATAACTGCCAGTGTTATGGTCACTCGGCGAGGAATTGCCACCTCCGTCCCAGGTGCGTCAAGTGCCTGGGAGACCACTCCACGAAGGAGTGCGCACGCACTCCCGGAACTCCTGCACCTCCGAGTTCCGTGTTGTACGGTAACGCGGGTCATCTCGCGAACTATCGCGGTTGTCCCCGCGCACCACGCACACAACGTCCCCGTCAGGCAAGACAGGTGCTCAGGGCGCCTGCGGTCGCCGCCCGCCTTCGGCCTTCACCTCTCATGTCCATGAAGGCCTTCCCGGGCCTACCGAGCGATTCCCGCGCCCCGGTAGCGCCCGCGCCCACGACCTCACCAGGCTCGCCACCCTCTGTGCCGCGCACGGCCCAACCCGGGCGGGCCCCTATGGCCCCCTGGGCCCCCCGACCTCAGCCTCAGGCTTCTTCCAAGCCTCAGGCGCCACCGCCACAGGCGGCTTATGCCTTTTAATCCTCCATCTCCGGTAAGTTCGACTGGATGAAGCAGTTACTCCGCGAACACGACATGAAGGAGGTCCTCGCCTTTCACGCCATCGTAAAGGTCGAGGAGGAGCTAGGTCTTCTCACCACACTAGCGCGCTTTCCGGCCATCGGAGCCACAATCCAGCACCTCGCCCGGTCACCCACATTTAAATAACATTTAAAATTCTCGGGTCTTAATAAAGTAAAACCACGCGGTCTATGTCTCTCGTTTTTCAATGCGATACCTTCAGACACAGCACGATCTAGTAGCTGACTTTTTGCGCGACAGACAGATTGACGTTTTCCTCATCCAGGAAATGATGTTAAAACCGAGTATGCGTAATCCGAGAATCGCGAATTACTGTATAGTCAGGAACGACCGTGTCACTCGCTAATCTATTTTAGGCGTTCGTTATACTGCATGCCGTTAGATCCGCCTGCACTAACCAATATGGAAGTGTCAGTGTGTAAATTAGGTATGACCGGTCACTCGAATATTATTTTTGTTTCCGCGTATTTGCCACCGAACAAAGAATTGCAAAGATCCGACTTGCAGGCGCTACTTAATTTAGGAGATTCAGTTATTATAGCGGGAAACCTCAATAGCGGGAACGTTATCTGAAATAGTCCGTGTACCTCTCGTAATGGGAGGATACTCGACGAACTAGGTAGGGTTCTCGCGTTTGACGTCATAGCCCCTTCGGAATCCACGCACTATCAAGATCATTGCTGACCCACAATTTTAGACATAGCTCTTTTAAAAAATATCACGCTTCCTGTACGACTCATACAAGTCGTACACGAACTTAATTCAGATCATTGCCCGGTTGTTTTACAGTTAGGTCACAATTCAGACTTCACCCGGCGCCGTCGGTTAGGGTGGCTGATTACGCGAAACTCGTATAATATTTTAAAGAAAATCTGTCGTCTAGTAGTTTAGACAGGGTTCCGGACGTGTTGGTGTCTAAAGCCGACGCAGATTCGGCCATCGATTCCCTGGTTGATTATCTGGTCGTCAGGATGACCTCGAAAGAGGTACAAACGGCGAACGATCGCCGTTTTATACTCCCTGATGACGTGAGAGCATTGATCACGGAAAAGAACGCCGTGACTCGAGTTTACGACGCTTACCCGTTTGTAGAGAATCGCGATCGTTTACGTTTGTTACGAAAAACAGTCAAGTCTCGTATTTTTGAGATCCGGGGTGACAGGTGGGACAGACTCCTGGAGGGTCTCCAGCCGTCTCACCTGTCGCACTGGACTCTAGCGCGAACTCTCAAATCAGATATGGTCACTCCAATGCCTCCTCTCGACAGAGACCCCGGGTTGCCTCCCGCGTTCGATAGCATAGATAAAGCGGAATGCCTTGCCGCAAGCTTAGAAAAACAATGTTTGCCAAACACTTATAACACTGACCCTTTCCATAACGGATTAATCGAATCAGCTGCGGAGCATGTACTCGCGTCTCCTCCGGCGGATATCCTAACCGCGATCACTTTCGATGAAGTTGCAGGCGCAATCAAGCGTCTCAAGCCTAGGAAGTCCCCAGGTCCCGATGAGATCAGGAACGAGGTTCTGAAACTCCATCCTGATCGCATCATAGCTCATCCATAAATTATGTAAATCTCGCGTACCCGATACATTAATTCATATTATCCGCGATTATCTCACTGATAGGACATTCCGCCTCAGAGTGGATGGTGAACTATCGCTGCCCCACCCGATACGCTCAGGTGTACCACAGGGATCCATACTCGCGCCCACGCTCTTCAATCTGTTCATCAGTGACCTACCTCGGTCTCGGGGGGTCGAGGTAGGTTGTTACGAGAGTGGGACCAAATCTTTCGGAGGCGCAATATGGTTTTCGGGTTGGGCGGTCGACATCTGACGCAATATTGCGTGTTAAAGCGCTCTATGATGAGGCAATCTCCCAGGGCGCTGTATTATTGGCAGTGTCATTGGACATTGCCAATGCATTCAACAGTATACCCTGGGGCGTATGAGGCGCTAAAATACCATCGCGTGCCGCAGTATCTGTCTGACCTCATTGCTTCATATTTAGAAGGTAGAAGCGTAGCGTGTAACGGACAGCGTGCTCGCCTCCACCGGAGGGCCATATCGTGCGGTGTTCCACAGGGATCGGTTCTCGGCCCGCTTCTGTGGAACATCGGGTATGATTGGGTGCTCCGAGGGAATCTCCTGCTCGGAGCTGGCATAGTATGTTACGCCGATGACACACTTGACTGCCCGAGGTGGTACCCTTGAGGATGCCATCCGACTGATCACAGTTAGTGTGTCACAGGTGGTGGGAAGAATGCGAATGCTTGGTTTAGAGGTGGCTCTCCACAAAACCGAAGCGATTTGCTTCTATGGCCCCCGTAAAGCATTGCCTTCTGGAACCCATATAGAGATTGATGGGGTCCGTGTAGACGTAGGAACCAGTATGAAATATCTCGGCCTTATGTTGGATAGTCGGTGGACTTTTTCCAGCCACTTTCAACAACTGGCTCCCAAGGTCATGCGAAATGCCTCGCTACTGGCAAGCCTTCTGCCAAATCTTGGGGGACCTAGTTCAAGTTGCCGATCCCTGTATATGGGGGTGGTGCGCTCTATGGCGCTATATGGGGCTCCGGTTTGGTGGGACACATTGACGCCAAAAAATGTGGCGGTGCTTCGCAAATTGCACAAGGTTATGGCTTTTAGAGCCATACGAGGCTACTGCACTGTGTCGTATAACGCAGCCTGTGTTTTGGCAGGTACCCCACCGTGGGAGTTGGTAGCGCGCTTGCATGCCATAATGTTTTTCTGGCAATCGGAAAGAACCACCAGGGGAGTGGTAACTACCCTCAGAGAAAAGGAGAAATTCAGATTACACCTTGAAGAATGTGTGCTACAAATCTGGACTATGGTCCTTTCCTATTGTGAGGCCGTTATGTCACAAAAGGAAGAGGCGGAAAGGCAACGAGAGAGGTGCGGCAGAGCAACAACGACACGTCGACGTGGACTCGAACGCGGAAGAAGGAGAGGTGGTGGACAATTTCACCAAAGGCCACCCTGAAAGACATTCCAGGTAGAGCAAGGGAGGGGGGATTATAGGGCTCTATGGTTAGGTAGGTAAGGTTAGGGCTAGGAGTAGGTCTGTAGGGATAGGTTACATTAGGGTTAGGTAGGATAGGGGGAGGGATTTAGGGGGGGGGGGGTTGGTAGTGTAGGCTAGATTAGGCTGGAAGGTCCTTCAGGAAGGTTGAGGTAGATGAGGAGTAAACCTCGATAAAAAAAAACCAATGGGGGCGGGCGGCGGAGGGGCTTGTTCTCTCCACCGCTGTTGGCTGAACGCAGGGGGAAAGGGTCGGGGGTTCTGGACTCCCATTGCACGGGTTCGGGGGGTTGGGAGGCAGCCTAGTAACCGGGATGCCTCAGCCGGGTGTGGCGTAGGAAACGCCTGCCACCAGGGGTGTTGCGGAGCTTGCTCGCGCAACCCCGGGACACTCCCATAGTGCGGCGTAGGTTGTCGTGGAGTTTTAACCGGTTAGAGTCGCCGAAAGGCCCCACCCCTGCGTGCCTAGCACGTAGGTGGACGCTGACGATACCGTTATTTACACTTCCGGCTGGCGGTCGGACTTTCTTAGGAAGCGCATCGAAAAGCCGTTCATACTCTCGGTGAATGGTTTCGTCGATGGCGCATTGAAGTTAATCCCGATAAGAGTGCCGCAATACTCTTCGATCCCACGAAACGCGTTAATAACTTTGAGCCCATCAGGCTATACGGAATCGATATCCCTTGGGTCGAAGAGGTCAAATATCTCGGTGTTACATTAGATAGACATTTAAAGTTCAATTCACATATAGACAGAGTACGAAACAAAGCCGCTATGGTCTTGGGTCGCCTCCATTCGTTGCTTTGTCATAAGAGTAAGATGTCCCTCAGACACAAGCTCACTTTGTATAAGACGTGTATCCGTCCTGTGATGACATATAGCTGCCCCGTTTTTGAGCATATGTCCAAAGATAACTTTCAGAAGCTGCAGGTTCTCCAAAATCGTGTTTTACGTAAAGTAACCGGTGCCCCGTGGTACATCCGGAGAGTCGATCTCCATAGAGATCTAGAGATCCCTTCTATCTGGGCGTACGTAAAATCACTTACGATTAGTTATTTTGAAAAAGCTGCGATTCATCCCAGTCCGTTAGTGGTATCCGCCGCAAACTATGAACTCGTACCTAACGCTGCGCGTTATATAAGACGCCCGCGACACATTTTTACCGACCGTCCTGATTCAATCACGTCAGCGAACGATTAGTACCAGCCTGTCCCTCGAAACAGTGCGTGTTCACGCTCACGCCTGCGTAACCACAGATCACGCCACCGTGGTTTGGGAGTTAAATTTCGCTCCCGCACACCCGATTAGGCCTCCCACGGCAACGGCTCAAGCCTAGGTTCGATCCCTCGGTAGGGAGCCCTTGAGTGCGTTGCTTGCGCGATACGGTGACACACAAATATACATCACCGCTACAACACTACACGATCACCCCCACACACGTGCACGCCACACGCTTACACATGAAAGTGGTTTACTTTTTTTCCTTTATCGAACTGAAAAACTCTCAATTTCCCGATAATAAATATATGGAGGAGTTGTTGAGGCGTGTATGCTTGGTACACATATACGTTTCAACAACTCATACATATATGAATAGTTAGCTAGGTTAACTAATATATATCGCGATTTTGCATGCCACAGGCAACAGCCAAGCCGAGGTGTGCCGTGCACTAGGACTGTTGATATTTTTAAAAATATCGGATTTTCGATATATCGATATTTATGAAAATGTCTATATCGGACCTCGATATATTGGAAAAAAATATCAATATATATCGGCTATGTTAAAAAAATTGTAGTTCAGCTTAACATTGTTTTATAGTTTTTAATCCAGTATATTTGTACAGTTTATACCATATATGTTTTAAAATATAATAGTACAGTTCTAAGAGCCACTTGCACAAACGTTATTCAACCATATTGATGATCGTCATCATTATTGTTTTATCTAAATGAGATAATTATATGTACCAATTTTTTTCAGTCGATCAGTTTTTTAAATAGTAGTAGTCTACTAGTAGAATAACATTTCGATGTCTGCTGGTTCGAACCCCGGTGTGCAATAATGAATTTTACAAAGTTCGTGTACACTTACTAATTTAAATTGATAACAGTATCGTCTGACGGTCAAACAAAACCCCGTGAGAAAACTTGAGCCTGAGAAATGTTCTGGCAGTATTACTATATGTGAGAAAACGTACAATTTTGGTTTGAAATTGCCAATACGCCGTGGGCTAATGTGGTGATTATGTCCATACCTTCTTTCAGGAAAAGGTCTCTAGCTCTGCAGTGGCTCTGTTACAGGCTGATGGTAATAAATATTTTTCAGCAAGAGATTTTTAAAGTACTATTTACTTCATATGTTCAGCTGTTTCACTAGGTACTACGATTACTATTAGCCTGGTTCGTATTCATTGATCCGAAACGTGGCAGCGTAGACAATAAAGGAAGGAATAGGATAAATGCAAGATGCACGAAATGGAGAAAGATGTTCAGGTTATGCGATCCACGAATGCCATTGAAACTCACGGGAAGGCGTATAAAATTATTATAAGACACAGTTATACTGCATGCATCTGAATGCTAGGTTACAAAATAAACGGATGAGAAAAAACTGTACGCGGCAGAGCTCCGATTGTTAAGATGTATGGTGTAACTAGAAGTGATAGAATAAAAATTTATCAGGTAAAGTTTGGAAACATAACCAGTGACAGAAAAGTTGAGAAATAAGAGGTTAGCATGATACAGGCATGTCATAAAGAGAGATGAAAGACTTATAACTAGAATAGTTTTAGTTAGTATAAAGGTGAACAGACATAAAAGTAGTGGAAACCGAGAAAAGCATGGATAAAGTGTGTAAAAATGACATATGTGATAAGTGTGAATTCCGAGATTATATCTGACTGAGGAGACTGGAAAAGAAAAACATAATGTATCGATTCAACCTAGGTGAAATAAGGCTAAGAAAATGATTATGAATAAAAAAAATATCCAAATGATAATGTCAAAATATTGATATATTACCCAAAAAATATCGATATTTTAAGATAAAAATATCGATATTTTATCAATAGTCCTACCCTGCACCCTTGAGATGGTTGCCAAGATAAAATCGGCTGAGTGCCTTAAGCGCTCGCCTTAGTAGTCCGGTGAAGCTGTTAAGACCTTACTGGGTCAATAGCGTAGTAATGTCGAAAAAAAAAAAAAACCCTATAGATTACTTTGTAGTGTAGGGTTACTAATCTGTGTGTAACGAAACGCAATTTTGACAAATCGGTTTGATAGAATATGTACGTCCCGTCGTTCGATTTATCGAACGATGAGTGAGTCCATGAGTCTGACGATTATTACTCTTTGGAAATATAATTTATTTATGTATAGCGATGTCAGAAATTAATATGGAGAAGTTTGCCGTACCAGACTTTGTCCCGGAACGCTATGTGAAGGAATTAGCTAGATCTTGCGTCGGGGGGGAGGAGCTCCAACTACAGAAGGAAAAGATACAAAGTCTCGCCGAAGAAACCGCTAGTGCCCTAAAGAAAAATGTTTACGAAAATTATATGCAGTTCATCGAAACGGCTACGGAGATATCCCACCTAGAAGCCGAAATGTACAAGCTCTCGCATTTGCTGAGCGAGCAGCGTTCTGTGCTAACCACACTGTCCCATTCGTCAATTTTAGGTAACGACAATACTGTATCTCGTGAGTCGCTCGACAATCACGATATCGAGGCAGAGAGAGCAGAAGAACAACGCAAAAATAAACTCAACCTTATAATGGAGAAGGTCGAGTCTTGCATGAATTTACTAGACGTTCCCGAAAGGACTTTACTTCACGAAGGTGATTTATTAGAAATAGATGCTGAAGAAAACACTGCACTACAAAGAATGCACGTGTATTTATTTAATGACAGCCTTATGTTAACTTCTTGGATATCAAATCGTCGAGGTCCCATGAGATACAAGTTTCAGGCAAGTTATCCAATAAGTACTTTAGCGGTAGTAAATGTGAGAGATTTGGGTACTGTTAAACAAGCCTTTAAAGTTTTAGTATTTCCAGATACGAGAGTGTTTCAGTGTAATAGTTTTGCTATTAAAAAAGATTGGCTTGATAAGTTTGACATAGCAAAAAAGATTCATATTGAGAAAGAAAATTCTAAACAGAAGAAAAAGGAAAATCAGGAGAAACCTAAGCCAGAGTCGTTGGAATCACCAAGCTTGTCTGTTGAAGAGTTACCTTCACCACAAGTAGCTCCACTGCCAGAATGGTTAGCAGACGTGACAGAGGAGCTAGATGTTCTTATTGTTGAAAGACATTTCCAAAAAACATATGAACTGATGGTATCAGCACAAAAATCTCTTAATACTGATGAATTCAAAAACCACCCTCAAAAGTCTGATATAACAAAAAAGATAGAGCAAAAACAAAAAGCTTTAATTGAAATATTGTTAAAAGAGTTAGATGTCACTCATAATTGGAGTCCGAGAGGTGGTCTTCAATCAATTAGACAACCAGTCCTTATACTTAATAAGTTTAATATGACAAGTCAGGCAAGTGACCTTTTACTCTCCATCTGCAGCCATACAGTGAAGGTACATGTTAAGGGAGTCCAATTAGAGGGTTCCATCAACACATATGTGAAGCAAGTTGGGGAAGTTTTCTTTTGCTCACTCACAGATGCCTTAACCGAGTTTGTAGCACTATTTCCTAAGAATAAGATAAGCGCTTTTATAGTCTGGGCTAGCATGCAACTGAGAATACTAATGAGTCAAATAATAAAACAAGTATTTACTCCTCAGTGTGCACTAGACACTATCTTAGATTGCGTGCAAAGTTTAAGAGACCAGTGTTTACTATTTTGTGAATTCGGTTTAGATTTGAGATTTCAAATGAACAGTTGTTTAAGAAGCCCAATAATTAAATGTTTAAGGGAATATAAGGAGAAAATTGTGGACTCAATGAAAACAAAAGTGTCAGAAGATAAATGGACACCTGTTAATATGCATACAAAAGGAGGTGTTACAAAATTTTTAACGCAAATGGAAACTGTGGGCCTTATATTAGCTAAGTACATTATTAATGAGACTTGGGTGGATCTTTCAAGTAGTACAATATGGTTCGCAAAATCCGTTATAACTATACAGCAAGTTGGATTAAAACTCGTTACAAAAGATATGATGGATGTCTTGGATGAGTGTATACATGCAGTTTTTAACTCCCGTCTGTTAGTATCTATAGGAAATGACTCTAGTTATGCTCAGAAAAATTTCAAATTTATATTAGAAACAGTGATGCCTTTAATGCTCAGACGTTACAAAGAGGAAGTCGGTTATGATAATGAGAAATTAGTGTCATTGGCGAAGAAGTTTGGAGTGAATGTGGCACCACCAAAGAAATCCAACATCACAAAATATACAAGCAATGAATACTTATGAGAATAGTCATTAGAATATGTGTGTATGTTGGTGTATGAAATTATTTTTATTATGCTCTGAAGCTTTAAAACTTGTAATATATAGATAGTAAGCATGCAGGATTTTTGTTATTTAAAAACTGATCAAATTAAAAAATATATATTATATGAAAGTTATTAATATAAAATTTTAATAAACCCTGAATTCATTGTTTTATTCCATTTTGTTGAAAAATTAATGCAATTTTTTTTTCTTTCGAACTGACTATGCTGTTGACCTAGCAAGGTGTTAACAGCTTCATCCCGACTAGGAACAAATAAAAATCATTACTTTGTAATGTATGTAGTTTATTTTTATGAAATGTTTGAACAATAGTCATTATTGTAGATAAATAATCTGTTACACTTTGTATCTATTAAAGGAACTCCATGCCGCCGAAAGTATATTAAAATATAGGTTTTTTTTTTTTTGCATAAGAACCTTCTGACGATATTAAACAATAAAAAAAGGATTAGCGAAATCAGTGCAGCTATTCTCGAGATTTGCACTTAGCAACACAGTCAGCGATTCATTTTTATATACAATAATAGTAATATATCAATACTTATTTATATCACATTACAAAAAGGTAAATAAGGATAAATTCATTAATTATTCTACAATTTTTTTTTATTCTATGTAGTCATTGATACTAGATTACAAGTGTAATAATAAATTACTGGATATATTATCATGTGAAGTATACATAATTCATATTATCAAACCATAATACCCTTGTTAAGCTTATCAAAGAATGACTGTATACTAATTATGTGCTGATAAAAGCTAGGTTTGGTAAATATATATTTTTTAAACGGGTATACAATCAAGGGAACAATAATTTATCAATAGTTTTAGATCAATGTTTCCCAACGTGCGGTCAATGCCCCACAGGGTTGCTATTTAATAGTTAAGGGGCGATTTAAAAATGGACTTGACACGACTTTAACCCTTTCAGTTTGGGTTATTTAAATGCAATTCTAGATATCAGTGACAAATTAAAAATTATTATTAGGTATAATTTCATTTGACGTTACCAAAATATCAACTGGGTAATTAGAGTCGTCAAGTAAGTTTTTCATTATTTGTTTCGAAATATTACTGACTATGTTTTTATAAAAATTTCATAGGGATTTCTTCCTTAAGCTTATCATTTATATTTATTAGAGGAACAAAACAATTTTTAAAGGTTAAAAATTATGCATGGGGGAGGGGCATAAAAATCTTAGAAATGAAAATATCTTTTATTCAATTTAAGCCCTGAGAAGGCGCTTATAAAAGTCAATGCTACCACCGGTTCGGAAAACAGTCAGTCTGGTAATTTGTTCATGTTACATATTTTTTTAGAGTATTAATAGTTACAAAGTTTTTTAGTGGATGCACAGAGAGGAGCATCACTTCCAGACGTCACAATCGTTTACATACTGGTCCACCCTATAATAGCCTTAATAAGGTGGGGCATGACCTAAAAAAGGTTGAGAAACACTGCTAAAATAGATACATTTTTTCATGAAAAAATAACAGGTTATATAATTAGGTGAATTGGAATTCATTATTTTATAATTATACATGTTTTCATACGAAATCCTGTTAAATATAACATTATTCGGATTCCATGAGAGATTCAATAAATGTATTTCCGTTTATAATTTTTGTAGTCAATATAACAAATTCAACGTTAGAATCTTCCTGTTGACTGATTGTTCTCAATGCAGATATCTCGTTGTATGTACATCCTCCTATGAAGAATACCAAGATAACACGGGTATTCTCAGTCGATGATGAGTTCTCGCTGGATGCTGAGTTTCGACGAACCATACGATACTGTAGTGTTTGTTGTTCGTCAACCGTTGGACCAGGAAGTGATACAAGTAAATCTGGAATCAATTAATAATAATATAATTTGTCATAATACCATCAAATTGTATTATTTATATCTATACTAATATTATAAAAGTGAAGAGTTTGTTTGAATACCCTAATCTCAGGGATTACTGTTCCGATTTGAAAAAAAATTCACTGTGTTAGGTGCTTTATTTATCGAGGAAGGTGTATTTTTCCGATACGAAATAAATGTAAGAGTTGTTGAGATATGTATGCTTGGTACACATATATGTTTCGACAACTTATATATGTATGAATAGTTAGGTTAGCTCAGATAGGTTGCGAATGGCATGTAACAGGCAACAGCCATGCCGAGGTGTGCCGTGCACCATTGAGCTAGTTGCCCAAATAAAATCGGCTGAATGCCTTAAGCGCTCGCCTTAGTAGTCCGGTGAAGTTGTAAAGGCCTTGCAAGGCCAATACCGTAGTCAGTTCGAGAAAAAAAATCGAGGAAGGCTATAGATTATCACGCTAAGCCCAATAGGGGCGGAGCAATAAAGAATGTTTTAAAATAGGGATTTTTTTCTTTTGATAACTTCCTCTGCTTTAGTGTTAGGTCATTGTAACTATTCCACACGGATGAAGTCGCGGCGAGATGCTAGTCTACTACGTATACTATATACTACGCCCTACTATATACGTAGGACATAATTTTTTTTTTCTAGTATAAAGTACTCATTGGGTCTGTCATTCTTCACAGCATTATGTATTACACCTATATCTTACTGAGAGATTCTCGCCCGATTCGTTGGACATTATAAAAATGACCATAGGTCAACAACGAAATCCAAAAAATAAGCCCTGAAGAATTAATAACAATTTCTACATTGAATAATCACAATTTTATGATGATACTTTCAATATTTTGGACGTTATTAAACCTGAAAGAAACTTATTTTCATAATACATAAGAACACAGACCTACATAAATAATTACAAAAGAAAAGATGTATCAATTTAAAGTTCTCTATTAAATATAAATGTTAATTGTCTGGAAAAAAGATCCATTGTGGAGCTCTGTTGAGGTAAATAAGAATGATGCTAATACTACTGCAAATTGACCTAATTAAAACCATTTGGCTTAATTAATGTAAACTATTTTACAGTGTACATACAATTCGACTTTTTTATCATTGTTTATTATAGAACTGATAAGGCATTTAAATAACATATTTCGAACACATGTGACATTGGTGTTTTAACTTTAGGTATTAATTATTATCGGTTGTGTATTTAATAATAGTAAACACTGACTCACCGCTCCATCCTTTGTTCTTGGCAATGTGTTCGCTCAATCGCACAGTTAATGGTGTATATTTGCTTATCATGTAACTGTTATCCTTCGCGTTGATCTCTGATTCGTCCATTGTAAGGTGTAAAGTCTATACATAAATATATTTTTTTTAAATAACAAAATATTGTTTCTACCCGCTTTGATTTTTGAGTTATCCTTTGGAAATTGTATTTTTTTCCTGGATTAAATTCTCCCCATATCCTTTCCCCCTTTTTTTACGTGGGGAAATCTCTTATGGATACCCACCCTCCCGGGGGAGAGGGTGGGTTATGTCCGACTCGCACGGACTAAAACCCCACGGTGTACGTCTTCCGCTATGGTTGGGGCGGCACGAGATCTCTATAAACTTCATCGTGCTGCCCCAGCGGTCCATATCCTTTCCCCTGACGATGAGATTGCAAAGTCTTGTAGGTGGTAGAGCCCCTCTGAAGCTATTTTTGGTTTCAGCATGAATAGTCGGGGGTAGTACCACCCCTCTCACAGATAACCGACGTGAAATAACAGTGCTTGCATTGTTGTGTTTCGTTCGGTCAGTGAGAGAGCCAGAGGCCCACGTCCCTTACTCTTTCCTTCTTTCCCTTTCCTTCCCCTCTCCCTTCTCCCATATACAGGCTGGCAACGCACTTTCGACGTCCTTGATGTCGCTAGTTCTATGGACGGTGGTGATCACTTAACATCACGTGACCCACCAGTTCGTTTGCCTCCTTTGATATAAAAAAAAAGAAAAAAAGTTCCATAAACATCGAATGTATAGTTAAGTCGTCAAAATGTAACAGAATACAAACATAAATAACTAGAGACCTGTCCATATTCTCATGAATATGATATAATTGTATGGGACGTTATAACCATCTAAATGATTTCAATTACTTGCTGTTTTAATATCAGTAATTCATCAAAGTCATTGAAGCCACATAATAAATAATCTTCACAAAAACAACTTTTTTTGTTGCCCATTTTATTAATTGTTATATTATATCTTAAAGGACAGTTTTGACCTACATTAAATTATGACTTTTACAATTTTTCATAATAACAAAATTATGACTCAAATATATATATAAAAAATTGTCTGTAAAGTCGGCTTACTGACGATAATTTTACGTGATAATATATCATAAGAAAAGACGCATCGTCGATGGAGTGGAAGAGAGATAGACTCTTTTTTTTTTTCGAACTGACTACGCTATTGACCCAGCAAGGTCTTAACAGCTTCAGCGGACTACTAAGACGAGTGCTTGCGGCACTCAGCCGATTCTATTTAGACAACTAGCTCAAAGGTGCACGGCACACCTCGACTTGGGCTGTTGCCTGATACGTGTAATTCGCGATCTATTTGAGCTGACCTAACTATTCATACATATATGAGTTGTTGGAGCATATATGTGTACCAAGCATACATACCTCAACAACTCTTATATGTATTTCGTATTGGATAATTTACCAAACTATTTCAGTTCGATAAGGGAAAGAAACAAAACCCTTCCACTTTCATGTGTAAGCGAGTATGCATGCACGTGCGTGGGGGTGATATGTGTACTGTTGTTGCAGTGATGTAAGATTTTGTTTTTTGCTTTCATTTTGCACTCAAGGGCTCCACGCGGGAACGGACCTAGGCTTGAACCGCTGCCGAGGGGGGCCTAATCTGGTGAGAGATAGACGCTATGCAAGCTGAATGCTCAAGCCGATCGTGGCTCTATATCGGTTGTTCCGCGCTCACGCTTACACGCTCGACTCAGGCGGAACTTGACAATGACTCTTGCTTTTTCGTGCGTACAACCGGCGTACATCGATTGATAACACGTTATCACGTTAATATCACATTGTGTATGTTGTCTATCTTAGTCTTCGAGACGTTTGAACAGATTTTTACCCTTTACAAGCAGACAGAGGACATATTATATTGGATATAGTATCCTCAGAGTAGTGTCAACATTATATAAATCCTTCTAAAATAAAATAAATATATACCTTCCTGAGTATCGCATACTGACGTGTTCCTTGCTGTACTTTAAGCAGTCCACACTTCTCTAAATTACATATAGTTAGCCAAGTTTGAAGACCGTATACTTGAACTAATTCCCGCTTATAATATTCCAAGACCTTTGGCCTCAGACCAGATCCTGTCGCACATTGCAAACATATTAACCGCAGGACCTAAAAACAATTATATCAAAATATTATAAATATTAAAAAAAAATCAAGTTAGTCCAAAAAAGGTGCTTATGAGTGCAAGGAACTCGATCTGGTTTATTTTTTTTACATATATATCATGACACAAATTCCTTTTTTTATATTCGCAGACTTAGTCCGCACAAGTTATCTAATGTCCTGACAAGGTGTATGCAAAATTTCATGATTTAGTTAAGATGTACAGAGGAAAAAAATTGAAAGCAAAAATATCTTTACTTATACAATTTCTTTGCTAATAAAGTTAGCCGTTTATTGATTCTCTCCTGCACATGCGCGCTTCACCGCATACTCCACTTCTTCACGGCAAGAAAACACACTTTAATAATTCTTTATTAAACTAAGATATCTTAATATTTTTTGATAGAATACTAAGCGTGTAAAAATATCAAGTGTGGCAAATACACGTTTTAACTTAATAGCCAAACATTCGGTGTAACAACGTAGAATAATCTAGAATAGCAACACGGGCAAATTACCAAAATATTATTATATATTATATTATATATATATATTAAGTTATACTTGTCAGATTTCAAAAATTGTTCGTAAAAATAGAATAGTCAACACCAAATACCGTAACTTAACAGAACTTTACCTTAGTGAGCGACTGTTTTTGTGCAATAAGCTCTTCAATATACGGACATACTTTCTCATTGTCGACACAATTTAGAAAATCCTCCTCACATTGTATGGTGTCGTGGAATTCGAAACTGTCTGTTGTCTGAAATTTTGGAGGGATTTAATTCTACGAATTAATAGTATCGACCATTCTTTTTTATATCATAGGAGGCAAAGGAACAGGTGGGCTACCTGATGCTAGGTGATCACCGCCGTCAATAGACACTAGCAACACCAGGGGATTAGCAAGTGCGTTGCCAGCTTGTGTTTGGGGAGATGGAGAGAGGGGTAGGGGAGAGGAGAGAGAGAGAGAGATGGGGCTCTGGCGCTCTCACTGACCAAACGAAACGCAACAATGCAAGTACTGTTACTTCACGGCTGTGTGTCTGTAGGTCGGATAGTACTACCTCGTGCGCGCCGACCCATTTATGCTGAAACCAGAAATATCTTCAGCGTGCCTCTGCCAATACGAAGTGTATACATACTTTGTTTATAAAACCAAATCAGTTTATATATTATAATAGGTCTTTACCCATGAAATTGCCGTTCTGCAGTACTGGCCATTTCAAATCAAAATATTTTTTGTTTGGCTAAGAATTCTAATTTCAAATTAATTCTATTTTAAAAACGTGGAATTCTTTTTCCAAAAGTAGTCATTTATTTATCGATTAGTGTTACATTTTTATCGCATTTCAATATTTTTGGTCATCATGGATACGTTGAAAATTCGAATAATTATGGAATATGAGTACCATCATGGCAGCAACGCGGCACAAGCGGCACGCAACATCAACGACGTTTACAGAGCTAACACTACAAACCAACGCACCACCTGTTATTGGTTTGCTCGCTTCCGCTCTGAGAATTTCGACCTGAAAAATGAACCTCGCGGTTCTCGGAAGACTTTGGTCGACAATGACGAATTAAAGGCGATTGTGGAAGCTGCTGATACACAATCTACGACTGAATTAGCAGCAGCTTTCGACGTTAGCGTTAAAACAATATTGGTCCGCGTCAAATTGGCAAGGTAAAAAAGCTTGACAAATGGGTGCCCCACGAACTCAATGATCGCCAGCGCGAAATACGCGTCGAGACGTGCCTTGCACTACTCAACAGACACACAAATGAAGGAATTTTGAACCGCATTGTCACCTGCGATGAAAAATGGATTCTGTTTGATAACCGCAAGCGCTCAGCAAGTTGGTTGGATCCTGGTTCAGCACCTAAACAGTGCCCTAAACGAAAACTTACCCCTAGAAAAGTGATGGTCACTGTTTGGTGGTCTAGCGCCGGTGTCATTCATCACAGCTTCTTGCCAAACGGGGTCAGCATTACTGCAGATGTGTACTGTGAAGAACTGAACACAGTGATGGAGAAGCTGGCACATCTCTAACCAGCATTGGTCAATCGCTCGTCTCCGCTGCTCCTGCACGACCTCATTTTCATAAGACTACTACTTTTTCCAGAATTTGGATAACTCCTTGGCGGGAAAGAATTCAATACCCGAGAGGCAGTACAAAATGCCTTTGAAGAATTTGTTGCGTCCCGCCCAGCTGATTTCTTTAAGAAGGGCATCAATAAACTGCCACTGCATTTTGATTGCATGGGTGATTATTACTTCGATTAATACAAATAAAAAATACACGATAAATATTCATTTAAATTTTTTCATACAAAACAGCAATTTCATAGGTAGAGACCTAATATTTACACATAACAAAGTTTAAAAAACCCTCAAACAATTACAGGAAAATAATATATTTTTTATCTCATTTCCTTTTTGATTTGTTTTATCTATCATTCACTTGGTTAGAAACGCTTATTAAAAAGCATGACGTCATTATTCATCAAAAACATTTGACAGTGTTGTCAGGTTATTTCACAAAACTTTTTACGAACAACCTTGATAATTAGTGTTTTAATAACAAACTACAACTCGGTATCCGATTATTGATAGTAATTTTTCACATTCGTACCTCGAGCAACATCACCCTTGCAAAAAACTATTTTGGTTTTATTTACTAAACGATGACGTCACAAGTGACCGGGTTATTTTATAAGTATAGTTACTTCACGTTGGTGTTTCTGTGTGTCGGGTGGTACTACCCCGGACGAACCCATTCATGCTGAAACCAGTTATAGCTTCAGCGTGGCTCTACCACCTACCAACCACTAGAAAAATGTTATAATTTTTTTCCTGGGCATCGATTAAAGTGTAAAATATTTTTGTCTGAGATCGCAAAAATATGAAACAAATATATTAATCTGTCAGTTACCCTGATTCTCTGTAAATGTCTCTGTTAATTAGTAAAAGCATATAGTGATCATTATTCTGATACCTCTTTAATATATTCTGCGATCGCAGTATGTGTGGCTAGTGATTGCTTATTAGCCAATAATTGTGGTAGTCTTGAAACAAAATGCTTAATCTCTTGCACTGATTTGTCTTTGTGTCTCTCGTCCAACTGGGCTTTGATAATCTGGGCTTTTTTTGAAAGAGTCGGTCCAACCTAAAATATATGATAACATTTTTTTTAAACTTGAAAACCTGTCTTTTGCTTTTCTTTTAAATATTATTTCGCTAAGTTTTACTGTTATTACTTTATATAAAAAACAGTGAGCTCGGAAAGACAAAAAGTATCCTAAAGAAGTAAAGTATTATTTTATAGGACATTAAAAAAACATTAAGTTTATTTTACATTTTGAGTGTGAACAATGTGAAGTACTGTTTCCTACCTTACCTGTGTACCTTTTCATATCTATACTATTATTATAAAGAGGTAAAGTTTGTGAGTTGGTGAAGTTGTTTGTAGCGGGTAATCTCAGGAACTACTGGTCCGATTTGAAAAATTCTTTCAATGTTATATAGCTCATTTATCGGTGATGGTTATAGGCTATATATCATCACGCTAAGTCCAATAGGAGCAAAGCAGAATGAAGGATGTTTAAAGATCGGGATTTTTTCTTCTTGAGAGCTTCTGCTGCGTGTTAGCGTCAGCGCAAAGTAACAATTCCACGCGAACGAAGTCGCAGGCAGATGCTAGTGTATTAGTAAGTGTATGATGGTTTACTGCGATAATACCGACCGATTATTGTCACTGTAAATATTAATAATGGCCAATAGATAAAGAACAAATTAAAATTTTTCGCCAACTTGTTGTCCATTATGTAAGATAAATGCAAAACATTAGTTGTAATAATTAATAAGTACCTGGACGACCGAGTATAGCTCGGTTCTTTAAAAAACATTTTTAAATTAAAATAAACTGTTAGGTTTGCCTCACAAAATTAGTATATTTTAATTTAAATATATATGTCTATATATATATATATATATATATATATATATATACATATTTATACACATATTGTATATCTATCTATACTAATAT
The DNA here is from genome assembly GCA_014332785.1 of Antheraea mylitta. NCBI lineage: Eukaryota > Metazoa > Arthropoda > Insecta > Lepidoptera > Saturniidae > Antheraea > Antheraea mylitta. Next base: position 136,447 of record JACEII010000190.1, read on the forward strand.
ATAAAGCTGAAGAGTTTGTTTGTTTGTTTGGTTGAACGCGATAATCTCAAGAACTACAGATCCGATTTAAAAGTTTCTTTTAGTGTTAGATAGCTCATTTACCGAGAATGGCTCTAGGCTACATATCATCACGTTAAAACCAAAAGGAGCTGAGCACTAATGAAGAATGTCTCAAAATCGGGCTATTTTGGAAGCTTCCGCTGCGTGTTAATATCAGTATTATATGCGTTGCCATGGTAACGCGATAACATTCTATCAAAAATATTTTCATGGTTTATTTTGTATTCCTATTAAAAAAGTTTATTCTACGTTAGTTTTGTTTTCGATTTTTAATTATACGTGTTACGTTTATATCGCAAACATTTCTTAAGTTTATTTTGTGTTGTTATTCAGAAAGTTTAGTAGTAATAATATTCGTTCAATAAGACAGTCGAAGGAATTAATCCATACAGCCAATTCTGAAGTTGTTAATATAATTAGTTTTCTTCTATGTCCAAGTTAATGTAAAGGTATAAGCGCCGAATCGAGTTTTTGGCGGGATTTCAGTCTGCCATGTAGTGGATTTTATATTTTATTCATAATCTTGTGTTACTTGACTCTATATTGTGTAAAGTTGGTGGTGTTTTATGTAATATGGTTAAATTATTGCGCATAAGTGAAGTGAATAAAAATAACACCACGAAGCATGAAATTCTGAGATGCCACAAAAACTCCCTGGAAGGATCTAACAAGGGATCCATCATCTTGTTAGAATATTGACTTACACGACGCTTAATAATGAAGTGATCCCACGAAGCTTGTAATATTATTGACTACGCGACAATGGCAGTAATAATCGGAAAGATTGATTGCCAAAAATAAAGATAAAAAAAAAAAGCGCCGAATCCTCTACATAATATAACGTAATTTTTTATCTTCTTAATCTTCAAGACCATAGAATTAATGCTTCGTGGTTTTATTTATCTTTCATTTCATTTATGCACAATAAACGAACCATATTACATAAAACTCTACCAATTTAACACAATATACAGATAAGTAAGCCAAGATTATGAATAAAATATAAAATCCACTACATGACAGACTAAAATCCCGCCAAAAACTCCTCAAAAACTTTATTCTACGTTAGTTTTGTACCCAATTTTTTATTTGTGATATATTAGGTATAATAAAAGTAAAGTGAGTGTATTTTATATTAAAAATATCCGTGATGCTACAAATATCAACATTTTTTTTAATTCTGTGGATATGTCTGTTTTTTTTTATTTGTTACGGGTAATCTCCGAAACGGCTGGACCTATTTGAACGGGTTTTTTTTCTTAGAAATGACTACGCTATTGATCTAGCAAGATCTTAATAGCTTCACCGGACTACAAGTAATATTTGAACGGGAATTTTACGGACAAATAAGTAACTAATTAGCTGTTTTATTTTAAGCTAGCGGGTTCGGCAGACGTTGCCCGCCCTGATAATAAGACAAACTATACCTATACCTTGCCCAATAATCATTTTATATATTGGTGAAAACAGCATGAAGATGCGTTCTGTAGTTTTTGATCTTATCGCGAACAGACATATAGACAGACGTGGAACAGGACTTTTTCTTACACTATGTAGTGATAAGCTGTTATCCGTGCCTTCGTCCATGTGAAATTAATCAAAAATATGTTGTTCACTGTAAACATACACGAGCTGTACTGGACTCCAAGATTTTTTTATACCAAAAGGCAGCAAACAGGCTGACGGCCCACCTGATGGTAAGTGGTTAACGTCGCCTATGAACAACTGTAACACCAAGGGTATCGCTGTTGTAATTGAAAGTCATATGTTTATATGTGATTTAAATTATAGCAAGGTATGATAATAACTTAATTATATCGACACTATGGACATATTATATCTATATAATAAAAGATTTAACACATATTGTTCGAAAATGTATAGCTTAATATTTTCATTATTTTCTTATATAGTGTAAGTGGGCACTAAGGGTCATATATAGCAGTTTAAAGTTCCAGTTATGTGGCTGATGATAAATCTCTTCCCATTCGATTCACTATTCGTATTCATATATATAATGTACAAGTGCATGTTACCTGTTACAGTAGATGATGTACGTGTGATACTTACAAATATTTTTGAAAGAGTATTATTATAATTTACACTAGATATGTGATCAAAATTTTACATTTATTTAATATATTTAAAAAAAAAACGCGTGCGGAGCCGCGGGCAACAGCTAGTATATACAATATATTAATAAATTAAAATATATTAATAAAAATTTTTTGCTGTCACTAGGATTCGAACTGGGCTTATACGGATTTTCGAAGCTGCTGATTTCTATCTGAGCTATTTTTGTTTTGACAGCGGTGGCGAAATGTACCTTTATATTCTAGCTATATTTTTTTATTGCCTGAAAATTCAGATAAAAATGTTTTCTATGAATGAAATATAGCTTGATCGATTTATCGTCCCCAAAACCACCTACATACTAAGTTTCACAGAAATCGCTGACGACGTTTCCGAAATCATAAATATATAACAATATACAAGAATTGCTTGTTTAAAGGTATTAGATAGATAGATATATAGATATATAATGTCTAATAATGAATATAATATTGTATTAGTGTAATGTATTTTATTGTGCCATTTTACTTTTTTTTATTCTGGTGAATGGGGCTATGCAGGCCTTAGTCTTGTATCACTGTGACCAGTAGTAATCTATTGTGATCGCACCATGTTACTAAAGCTCCCCGCCTAGTACTATAGTAGCCATTTTACTTACAGAAGTAAAGTTACAATCACGTAAGTCAGCAAATAGTTCTTCACTGGAATTGAGAATAACTCTTTTCTTATCCAACGCCGTCACTTCAGGGTTTGGATCATCAGGGCTGACGAACTTGTGCCCTGGGAATGTTGCTGTGCCACTCTTTATACCATAGATTTCATCTGCAATATAGAAATCCCAAATAAAACATAGGCATTCACTTTGATAACAATAAATGATAATAATTTAATAGCCATAGTTCGATATAATTATTAGAAATAATGTTCTATGATAATTAAATTAAAAAACCTACTTGATACACTGCTTGAAGTTAAAAGGCATATTTATGGCGTCTATCACCTATTTTAACTATAAAATCCACAATCAAACTGAATTTAAAATGTGGGAAAACTCGTTTGTATTTATTTCTAGTATTACAAATATGGCAGTCATTTAAAAAAATTAGTTTATCTGGATTTTTACGAACATAGATTAAATGATAAAGGATGTATTGGGAAGGTAGAGTAAAGATATTAAACTCTTAAAACTTGCTCTTTAGTGATTTGCAAGACTTCATCATTAGGTCCATGTTATAATTTATTTGAATTTTTCATTTTGTAATATAAATGTTTTCTAACTTTGTGACTATTTTATATAGTAGAAGAGTGGAAGGTATTATAAGCTCTGAAAATAAGCAAAGTATTATGTACTAATAAATCTGACATACCAATTAGACCTTCATAGGTAAGTTGTGTTGCCATTACACTGGTAAAATCTACAGCTCTATCTAGCAGGAGTAATTGGTCTATGCAAGATGTAGTGGCACTTTTTTTGTCAGAGCCCTGTTCTTCTTTGTTCAATCGGTATAAAAGTTCCCATACCTGAATATATAGTAATATTATTATATTATATACTATATAGGAGCCTTTCAAGTTTTATGTAAGCAGAATTTATGTTGCCATAAAAGATATTAATGAAGTCGCCTTAAAGGTCTCATTTAAAACTTAATGCTTACTCGTAGATAAAATACCAATGGATAGATTAAATTTCGAGAATAATTTAGAGAAAAAAAAAATTCAGTGTGGCCATTGACACAAGTGAAGGTAATGTGCAAGGGCTAGTAATATTATGTTACTATATTCTAGGTGGTAGAGCCACACTGAAACTGTTATTGGTTTCTGTATGAATGGGTTAGCTCGCCCGTAGTAGTACCACCCTCTCACAGAAAATCGACGTGAAGAGCCTGCATTCTTGCATTTCGATCGGTCAGTGAGAGCGCCGGAGGTTCATCTCCTATCCCCTCCCTCCTTTCCCACTCCTCTGCCCCGCTTTCCCCTCGTTCCCTCAAAACACAGGCTGGCAATGCCCTTGCGACTCCCTTAGTGTTGCTAATGTCTATGGACAGTGGTGATTGCTTAACATCAGGTGACCCGCTTGTTCATTTGCCTCCTATATGATATAAAAAAAAATATGTTACTACAATTCAAATAAAGTGTTAGGATTTCTATGTTTGATTGGTTTTTAACTACCATTTATGTAATGATAACCTAATCACAGTGACAATTTCAGAATAATCCTCTTAATTCCTAATTACCAAAGTACTCTAAGCCAGCAACAACTGCCTGTGAGTTGTAGTGGATTCTCTGAAGGCCAATTCCATCCCATTGTTTATTATAGCTCGATTCACTTGACATTAGCGAAATTGTGTGCGCTGTTTGAAGTGTTATAATAAAAAAAAGTGTCACTAATTTAATATCCAATCTTTAAGGTTCTTTTTAAAATTGTATTTATCTCTGATTTTTGTACTCATTATAATAAAACCATATGAGTTATATTATCTCATATAAAAATAGACGTAGTCAAAATATCATCCCTATTTATTTTTCAAATGAATTTCCTTTTTTTATTGTTAGATATTGACATGCTAGTTTTTTTCGTTTTTACTTAATATTGAAATTCTGAAAATTGAGTTATGGTCGGATTTCGATCACTAGACAACACTATATATGAACAGGCAAAAATAAAATGGTTCAGTACAATTTCAACCTGCTTGTAAAGGGATTAAAATTTAAATTCTTGTTAGAACTATTATTTATTACCTGCTTAGCAGCATGCCCCTTGCCAAAGACACGTGGTATAGTACCATACAACTGTTGTATAGTTCTTAGAGCTTGAGCTGCATGGTATATGCATGTTGTATCACCTTCTAAGTAATTCTCCCTGTACATGAAGTTTTATATCTATATTATAATATGAAATATGAAATGTCTGTATAAGTGTTTTGTGTATAACTATTATAATACTCATATATACAACACAGTTTATAGGTTCTTATTTGAAAGAAAATTAACATAATGAAATTGTGAAAAGCATATAGCATACATTGATTTAAAATCTTAGATGTATGTCTTTGGGCTGTTTACACACTGTATATATGAATGCGTAGTCCGGTGAAGCTGTTAAGACCTTGCTAGGTCATTAGCGTAGTCAAGCGTTGTAACACTAACATATAAAAACTAAGACACTGGAAAAAGACTTCACTGATTTTATTAAATGAAATAGATGGATGCAATACTATTTTGAAGAGATTATCTAGATTTATATAACCTTATAGAGACAACTTTAAATTGTATTAAGGATCATACATAAAATACATCATGAAAACATTTTGGTTGTCTTTTTAGAACTACTGATGCGCTAAAGGCAATTATGATACGTAAAACATTAATAAAATTTACAAGTAGAGTGATAACTTCCAACAAATTTGCCACTTACCTGAAATCATTTTGCAATTCCAGTGACATAACATCACTGTCAAATGGTATGATATCACATTTGAATTCATGGATTGATAAATAATTGACAACACCCCTGTTGGTGAGATGAATCTTACACAGTTCACTTTTACGTGGTACGAAGAACAGATGAAACAATACCGGAGTGGTTTGTTTAGCTCTGTGAATCATATACATTTGTCAGTAATTCACATTAAATTATTTTCTCATTTTATTTGAATTGTCATATGAATTACTAACCCCTTCCTGCAACTTTGTCTGCGTAGTAATAGTTACTTTGGGCTAATGATATCACGAAGCAGAGGCTCTTAAGAATAAAAAAATCCCGATTTTGAACTATTTTTCACCTTTTTTCTTGAACTGACTACGCTATTAACCTAGCAAGGTCTTAACAGCTTCACCGGACTACTACATTTTTCACCTGTGTTCTGCTCCTATTGGTCTTAGCGTGATGACCTATAACCTTCCTCGATAAATAATGTGTATAACACTGAAAGGATTATTCCAATCAGATCAGTAATTCTTGAGATTACCCTCTACAACCTCGCAAAGTCAGTACATAACAAACTCGCAAACTTTACCTGTTTGTAACATTAGTATAGATAAATATTATACATTTTATCATCACCCCAGACTGTAAGAGACACCCACTACAGGATGCTAGGAGTATTCCCAAATGAAGGTGTGAGCATAACCTTGTGATCTGGTAATTGGATGCTAGCTCATAATTTTGGTGATTTTGAACTCTGAGATCTCCTAAGTTTTCTATTATACTCATCTACTAGTACATACTACATGAGAATTTTTCAGAATCACATATAGGTGTGATTTTTTCCTTTACCAGTAGCCAATTGAAACTAGTAAATGTAAATTGGTCAGAAAAAAATTAATTAAGGTAAAAAATTAAAAATCTTGGAACTAAATGTAAAATATTCAAAAATGTTATTGGTGTGTAACTAGCCTTTGATACAACATTTAAAATAACATAACATAAAAGCAGCAAACTTTATTAAAATTATAGAAACTGCTAACTACCAAAATACATGTGACAAGTGTGTTCATGATCTAAATGTCCAAACTTTTTGAATGATTCTAAACACACAAAAGACTAACTAATAAATATTTAGAAATAAAAGATCATTATATACTTCTCACATCAGTACACTACACTTGTTTAAAACTTTTTTATAAGTTCTATGTTAATGAAGAGTATAATATTTTGTTAAGTATTTATTATTAAGTAAGTTATATTCAACAGTTATAGTAATAATCACCTTATTGAATTGATATAATCAGCAACTAGATCCATCAATGGCAGTTTGGGCCTGGTGATAAATATAATGTGCTGGACAGATATATTTGGTAAGTTTCCAGGGCGTAGCGGAAACATGTTTGTTACTTCATGATCTTTCAGAAAAGATATCTGAGCAACTAAACCCACAGGACCAGCGAGCCAGTCATCCCATATTATTACCTGATAATTATATCATAACATATAGTATAAAAATGTATATAAAATAGGACTGTAATACAAAATAATGTTAGTACAATTTTGTTTGTTGATAATATATTAAAACTATATGATAATGACGATCTATGTTCTATGAATTATTATTCGTCATTTTTAAACGCATCTGATATACCAATTTTATAAAATACTCACTTTCGGGCCCTGATATAATTGTAATAAATTAAGGAGTTCCGCTCTCATTGTTTCTTGTACTAAGGAAACATTTAACCGACCGCCTGATAGGTGGGTACACATTTTTGTGTCTTGCATATCTAATTTTTGTTGAAATAGTATATTTTATGACACAAAACAATCGATATCAAATAGCATTTGTTGCTATAGTGATTTAAACTGAGACAAAATAATGATAAACATTGATTTTTGACAACAATGAAATTATTGATAAGAATGATAAGCTGTCACATATGACATGTCAAATGTAGACATTATTATTGGCTATAACCAGTGACAAAAAATATCACGTATGTACCACTTCGTTACAAACATCGAAAGCGTCAATAAAATATCGCACAAGCTTGTTATGAATACATTTGAGTCAAATTATTTTCAGAACTCTCTCATCTCTTAAAGCAAATGCACCTCAAAAAGTGAAAAACAATAGTATCGTAGTAATACATATCACCAGTAAGAAGTTATTGTACGTTATTTTAATACAAATAGGTAATTATAAGATAACGACTAGTGAAATATTAAGCCGTGATATGACGTGACATAATCGCTTATAATGTTACAGTTATATTAGAAGAGGCATAATTTTATTTACTGTTAAATATAATAGGTATTTAACAGTCGTTTTTCATTCTTTACCAAAACGCAAATTGAACATTTGCTAGTGTCAGTATTCTATCCACGAAGGAATAAGAAGAGTGGAAGTAATAATTAGATGTGGCATGCCACTCATGCATTGGGTAACTAACTAAGTGCGAACTTGTCTTTGCGCACTCAATTTGTTCTTAATTGTGTTTTACAATCACGGTGCAGCGATTGTATATACTAATTTTTCGTAATCCATATAAATCATATATATTATAATAGTTTTTTATACGGTTCTGAAATGTAGAAATTATAATAGAAATAAAATATATTAAATGAAGGTGTAACATACCATTAGTGATATTTTTTTTTATTTAAAAGACTTCACATTTCAAGAACTTCCAAGAACTATCGTATTTTTAGTTACATGTAAAACAAATATATGTCACACTTTATCGATTGGCACCGCCAACTTATTGTAGTGTAATACCACACACATCGAGTCACCACCAATGGTTTTTATTCCTAGTTATTATTGAAGTAATTTGCAATAATCTACCACAGAATTATTTGTAACTTGATTTAAAAAAATCATTGTACTCAATATTTGTGTAAGTGCTTTATTAGTCAAGCAACACTTTCATAGCTTTATAATTGTCAAAGACACAGGAGGCTTGTAATATCCCTCTCCAGAAGTGACAAAAATTTGAAAAATTGAAATTTTCTTAAAAACGTATGACATAGGCATATTAAAAAAATTAGTTGTCTGTATTGGTTTAAAGTCGGCCGGTAATTTTATGTGATAACGACTCGGACGCATTGGACACCGATGGAATGGAATAGAGATAGGTGCCTCAAAAGCCGAATGCTTAGGCCGATCGAGTCTCTCTATAGCTTGTTCCAAGCCCTCGCTTGCACGCTCGGCTCGGGTGGAACGTGATAATGAGTTATGCTTATTCGGACGTGCAGCTGGCGTTTATCAATTTATAAGACGTTATCCACGTCATAATATATATTCAAATGCTGCTCTTTTATAATAAGCATTGACGCGAGGTTACCGGGGATCGTAGTTGTGCTGAACATCGATACTCATGATCATATATAGGATATAACTACATAATACCGAATTTTGAAAAAAAAAAACTTTCAAAAATTATAATTAAGGATTCTACTAAATGGCGTTGTTTTTTTGTTAGTAAAAATGTGAAAATATATTGGCTGGACCCTGTTATATGGTTAGATGTAGTAGTAGTTAATAATAGATATATAATGTATAGTTACACTTATATATAATTATCAAACTAGTGTAAAGCGTTTTATAACTAGTCATTCAACCTAGGTTAATTAAATTTATTATCCACACTTGAAAATCTTAGAACAAACTTGAAATAAAGTTCTCTATGTTGTCTATTAGTATTTGTTTTGATATTATTGAAGTAAAACTTCTATAGGCGCGTCTAGGAAGTAACTGGGTGACAATGAAACGTAAATCCGTTACGGCTATATGGCGTTACGTTTCTGTACTATCCGGTTTTTAAATATTTTTGATTTTGTCCATAAATAATTTACAAAAAAAAACAAACAAAATTTTTTGAAAAAAAGAATAAGAAAAATATTAAATTGAATAATAATAAAAATCATTAAATATAATTAATTACGTACATATGGGCGCGCGCCCGTGCTGCCATCTGGTTACAATATAAGTAAGTAACAGATTAAATCCAAGTTTCATTATCTGTACTGCCATCTGTTAGCTAACTCTGAGCAGGAAATATTATTAGCAACTTTGTTATAAAGTATATAAAATATAGAGAGGTACGCATAAGAAAAATACTTATTCACTATCTCAACGCCAAAGGAAGTTCTTGGCGGGATTTTAGTCTGTCATGTAGTGGATTTTATATTTTATTCATAATCTTGTGTTATGTGGTATTGTGATCGTGAAGTGTCATATCCTAGAATACTCCAAGTGTATCTGGTATATACTTAGAAACTGATTTTCATAATAACAACCTGTACACACAAGCTGATCACAAATGTACGGATTACAGTATATTAAAGTCTCATTACTCCGGCTATATTTAAATTCAGGGGGTGTCGGATTCGTGAAATGTTCGGATTATTGAATTGTATAGAAAACCTGTAGAATTTGTAGAGGTTATACTGATACCGGTGCGCAAGCACGGAACAATAGTAGAGAGTCAGCTGACATAGAGTATTAACTTTTTTTTCTCGAACTGGCTACGCTATTGGCCTAGCAAGCCCTTGACAGCTTTGCGGGACTATCTAACCAACATGATACATGAGACGGAACGTATAATGCTAGTGTTTGTTTCTCCTGTGGTCCGGTAAAGCTGTTAAGACCTTGTGGGTCAATAGCGTAGTCAGTTCGAGAAAAAAAATCTCCTAATGCATATAATATAACCGTCTTTAAGAGTGGATAAGTTACTGGGCTAACGCATTACACGCTAAGCTTCGTCCTCACATTCCATCAGGTGTAACTAAGGTCAAACTTCGCTCAGTACATTAAAACCAAAACCAAGCTTTCGTTTCTCTAGCTCCTAGTTATTAATTCGTCTATTGTAATTAATATGTGAACCGAAACTGGCATGTCTAGTACATCACTAGTAAGTTCGTGACCAAATGGTGTGATTCGTAGCTCAACAGAATGCTGTTAAAATGGTCTTCTTCCTGAGATAACATTAGTGTCAATGCAAATATTATTCAAGTTAAAATATTTAAAATGTTGTTTATCAGAAACTATAATCAACGTTGTCGTGGGCTTTCTTCGAGAAAAAGTAACCACGTTATTGGTTTTATTGTGTATGTAAAGTCTTCACTGTAAGTACCAAAGTAACAAAAAAATATTTAGTAATACTTTTAAATTTTTCTTTAATGTTGAGCATTCAAATGGTCCACATTTTGTGGACCTCTCACTTCCTTTCACGTGTGACGTAATTTATGGATGCTATGGACCTATGAAATCTTAGGTTACATATTTGCTAACTAGCTGTGCCCGCGAATAATTCCTCATCGAACCTAATGTAATAACAGTGGCTAATAAAACCATCAGAATTTCGTTAAGTTCATTTTCTTATCTACTTTTCTCTCGTAATAAGCTGTCATTAAAATTACAATAACTTTTGATAGAGTGAACCGATTTGAATGAAACGAAGACTAAATGTTACTCGAGGATATATCTTATTTTCTTGACGATTTAACGTGATCACACTACCTTAGGATGCGTGTTCAAACAAACAGACAGACAGACATTTCTAAAAATGATTGAAATGTATTACTTATTCCGAGACACCTGAAACAATTTGTTTTCACAAGAATGTATAAAGTACAGACATGTAAGATTTACGTTCTTATTATATGTATATAGAAGATTATAGAGCTATGGAAATTTCTAGATCAACGTCTAAACAAAAGCGGTGTATATTGACAGGTGTCACTCGAGAAAATTGGCGAACAATTTCGAGAAATAAACAAAGGGGATTGGGACAATGACCTGTCTAGAAATCGATATATTGGTCTTTTTCGACGATTGTGTTTTTATTTTAGGAATTTATAATAGACTTACGTAACTACAATGCAGCGTTTTAACATAATCAAAGTTGAGAATTATTTTATGACTAATAATATACCTACACTAGCCTCTGCCCGCGACTTCGTTCGTGTGGAATAGAAACCCCGATTTTTAAACGTTCTTCATTGGTGTTCCGCTTCTATTGGTCTTAGCGTGATAGCCTATAACTATCCTCGCTAAATGAGCTAACATTGAAAGAATTCTTCAAATCGGCCCAGTAGTTCTTGATATTACCTGCTACAACGCCACAACGTCACAAAATTTACCTCTTTATAATACCATTATTATTAGTATAGATATATGCCCATTTAATGATCACAACGCGAACTACATAAACATAGTTTAAAAAATGTATTTATCAAAGTAATCTTTTTGTAATTAATTTTTTTTTATATAACAGATCTGCAAAAAGCAAAATTCTATTTGTAGGAAAAAATAAAATACTCCATGCTTATTTTCTATTAGTAAGGGAATTAGTGAAGGAATAGAAAATAGAGTATACAAAACAAATGAATAATTTATAACATTAAGTTAGAACCGTAGAGCACTTTATATTGACAGAATAAGACTTAGTAAAAACGACGCAGGCTACAAATCAATCGTATGTACCTATCAGCTGTATAATGCTGGCTTATATCTAAATACAAAAGGATAGGCTACGGGCTACGAGCGCGGCAAGCGGCCGCGGCGTGCCACTCTGAGTAGCGACGCCGCCACGGCTCATCACTCGTCCGTAGTGGTTCAATGCGCGCGGCGCCACATCGATTTTTCCACAAAACAACCCTCTACCAACTCACATTAAAAATACGTTTTTATACCATCAATAACTCAAGATTCGGACCAAAAAACTCGGTGAAATGTGAAAATTCCCCGGGAAAGTTATGCTTCATTTTCTGCTGAAAACAATACCATGGCAGCTCTAAAAAAAGGTACGTTTGTAGATATTACTTTTTTCGGCACTATATAGTATTCGGCTAACGATCTCAATATGCATAATTCGTTGTTTTCTAGGCCATTGTTAATATATTCGTGTTGCATATCGTTTTGACGTTGCGATAACAACTTGCGTGGGCGAAAATCGGCCATGTGAGTGCTGTTTGCGTTCTTGTTTTTATGGCATTGGAAGATAAGGGTAGCTTTCTTGTTTAAACACTGTACAATGAGATATTACAATTATATTTTATCATGATTAACGTTATATTGTTAAAAGTTTATAAAACAATTAAAAACACCAGTGTTCGATTTGTTAATTGAGGTACTTATACATAAAATTCTAAAATCTTCTTGTGGATATTTTATCATCGTTTTCGATGGTACTGTTTTAATTCAGATTTAGAAGTGAATATTATTGAATAATACGACTTAATAATAATATGAGATATTTAATTGGTAAACGCCGATTTTTGGTTAACAATATCATGTTTCATCTATAGGTATTAGATACCATTTAATTAAACAAATCCTATTAACTTTTTTCGTTGTTTTGTGAAATTTTACACCATAATTTCTTAACATTCGTTGAACACTTATAATAATATAATTTACTAACTTTTGCTCGCGGCTACGGTTGCTGTATATAGATTTATGTTATCCCTCAAGAACTACACTTTGTTTCAGGGCGAAAGCGTAATAAACAAACTTCACACAATCGCATTTATAACATTATTAAGAAAGATCTCCTCATTAAAATACCTAAAAATATCGTTACACAAATTTTATCCGAAGTTTTGAATTAATACGCCTTTTTTGCTTAACACTGAGATATTTATATAAGAGAGAACAACTCCAGAATTTAAAAAAATAATATGATTAGGGGTTTTTATTCTACCGAATATGACAACCACACTAGTCTCCAATCTTTTTACCTGTACCAAGATAGTTGCTGACGAGGTATTATTACCAAATCATACAACATCTTAGCTGAGTGAAGAAATGTTAAGTCAGTGGTAACAAATAGCTGTGTCTAGGGCTTATCTGAACGGTAGACGGTAACTATGCCTATGTCTGACTGAAAGCGACCACCATATACCACGTGTAATACCCACAACAGCGACACATTTCGTGTTCTGGGATCAAATCAAATGATGTATATCAAGAATCAAATGGAGTGGAAGAAATTGATGATGGCGTTACTATGCAGAAATCCATCATTAGATATTAGAGTGAACGTTACTTTGTAGTTTCGCTTAGAATTGATGAACCACTGTCACGTTTCGTTGCAATGAAAAGCGTTTGATTTAATTTGCAAACGACAAAATGTAAATAAACGAGTCGGTGAATGACGATTGAACCTGTCGTCAGTTGAAACTGATGTTTACGACAGGTATGGCGATCAGAGATCGAATCGAATAATAAATTACTAGACATAGAAAAATCGAGTATTTTTTTATTATTTTAAACATCGAATCAATACAGTAAATCGATCTCTGACACTACAACATCGTGATTTGATTTCCTTCTATTTAAATAAAAATAAAACCTAATACAATACTTTATAATTTAAAAAAATCTGAAAAAAGCATATCTAAAAAAGGAAAAAAAATAAGATATCGAATCTTGTATAATCGATTCTCTAGTCCTCGATTTTTTCATGAATCGATTCCGTACAGTACGATTCGGATCGATTTAAAAAAGGATTTTGTTTGCAATGAATCGCCATCCCTAGTTAAGAGCCTGTCCAGATAAGGCGTTTTACGCGCGAGTCGACTCGCGTGTAGACACTCGCGCGTATCCGAGATACTAGAGCGACATATATCCCGTCCAGATGGGGCGGCGCGTTTTCTAACTCGCGCGTAAAACGCGTGCAACCAGCGAGACTCTCGACTCGCGCGTCGTACGCGCGAGCGCGGCGCGCTTCGAGATACTCGGGCCCCATTGCCGCGTCCAGTACTACGCGCGAGTCAGTAACAAGTGGACGCATTTGGTTCGAAATGGAGTGTGATAACTTCGACATGGAGCTTTTTATTGACAAAGTTGAAAAAAGAGTAGCCATATAGAATCGTCAGATTATTATAAGTCAAATCTTTTTCAATAATTTCTAGTAGTACATCGAAAGATGTTAGTGACATGTGAAAGTAGTTGAAAAACCTTTCGCTGTGTTCTCGGAGCTGTGGGTATAATGTAGTAAATATACTATGTGTCATTCTGTCACGTAGAATTGGATGCACCTTAAATCGCCGTTTCCATCGACGATAAGCAAGCCACAACACCCGCTGTATCCGAGTCCATGTTTATAACTGGCAGTGAATCCCTCCCTGCGTAGAAACGCGCGTAAAGCGCGGTATCTGGGCGCGATATAATATGTAGCGTGCGTGTCGACTCGCGCGCAAAACGCCTCATCTGGACAGGCTCTAAAACTAATGATTACGGACATTTTGTCGAGCCGCCACTTTGTTTTTGACCAACACAACCAAGACTATGAAACAACATCAAAACAACGAACAGGCACGAGGACATTTGATTCTTTAAGATTCAAGGATACGTCAATTATGTTTTTTTTTTTCGAACTGACTATGCTATTGGCCTTGCAAGACCTTTATAGCTTCACCGGACTAAGTAAATTATGTCTGATAGACAGCCGCATGTCATCGTAAAACAGCGACTACATGAAAGCGCGAGCTATCTGTATCGTGGTGCCATCTCTGAACAACAAACTAAATCCTATGTGATCCAATGTAATGCAGAAGTTAGTTTTGTCGTGAACACTGTTTCTTCCAGATTTATTTTTTTCATATGCACGTCATGCAAATAAAATCAAATATAAGAAGGTATGTTAGTGTAATATTGAGGCCATTAATCGAAATATAAATTATCCTATCTCTCAAGTAGAGTGGTAGAGCCACGCTGAAATTGATTTCACCATGGGTTCGGCTTGTTCGGGGTATTACCACTCTCTTACAGAAATCCGATGTGAAGTAACAGTACTGGCGTTGTTGCGTTTCGCTCGGTTAGTGAGAGCGTCAGAGGCTCACCTCACCTTCCCCTTTCTTTTCCCCTCACCATTTGCCTTTTTCCCTATTCCCCAGGACACAGGCTGGCAACGCACTTGCAACTCCTCTGGTGTTGCTGGTGCTTATGGACGGTGGTGATCACTTAACTTTAGGTGACCCATCTTTTCGTTTGCCTTCTATGATATAAAAAATGGACCAAATTATATATACTTAAATACCAACTTTCAAGAAGATCGGTGTAGTTTCGGACTTCATCGTGGACAAATATCATGACTCTGGATTTTTTATATTAAGGACGCGCTCTCAAAAAAGGTCCATTTTCACTGTTTTTCGGCAAGAATTACAACAAAACTACTCAACTTTGGTAAACATAATGACTAACTAGTTACAGATACATTGAACCTTTAACAATGTTGTACAGATGATTGTTTTTTAAAACTAATGAGTTTTTGTTTATAATAATCAATTCTCCGTAGTCTCCTCTCGCAAAACAGCCTGATTTTCGGTATCAAAATCTCAGTAATTTTACGATTTTCTTAATTTAAAAAAATACCTGATTATGCTACATATAATCAAGTTTAAATAACATCAAATAAAATCCAAGTTATGTATACTACAACTGAGAAAAAAAAAATTTAGTTGTGAACAAAATTTCACCATTTTATGTTAATTATGTAGACTTTAACTCCTATGGAATAAGGTTCAATTTATTTCTTTATTTAGTTTCGATTGACACAAAAGTATGAAAGAAGGATTCACTTCGTGTTAGACCGCGCTCTGGCGCCATACGGTAAGGACATGTACGTCGTTTTGCACTCGACTGGTAAAAAATAAATCGCTGTAGAAATACGTATACACTTCACAAAACGTTTTGATCATTTCGAAATACTAACCAACTTTTTATAGTCGTTTATTTTTCTAGTAGTAAGAGACACTGTGATTAGGTTGAAACAAAAATTCTAAATTTGATTTTTATTACGTTAGTTCTTTTTATATTTTATGTTTTGAGGTACTGTTATGGAACTTCTTGTCGGGTAGAAATACATATGTCGTCTTTGTAGTCCTCTTGTTAGTAGTGACGAGAGCTTACCACAGGACTGAACAAAATGATCTGATGACGACCCACTTCAAAAACTGTTATGGAAGTCATTGATGGATAGAGACAGATGTCTCGTTTGTACTCCTTTCGTTAGGTAATAACAAAATGGCCTCATAATGGACTCTTAGAAACGTGTAGGGAGCTCTTTCATGGGTAGAAATATATATGTCGTTTTCGCATTCTCTTTATTAATTTTTATTATCTATTCAGAAATATATAATAATATCATAAACACGCTGCAGAATTTACAAACAAATGTAATCTTTCAAAAGAATCAAATATAACGCTTAATCTTTATGAGAACATGATCTCTCAAGTCTTGTTTATAATGAAACGAATCATTTGGTGAAAAGCGTATCTAAGCTAGAGATGCAAAGTTTGTCGGTGGAATTAGGGTTTGTTTTACACAAAGGCTATCATATGCTGCCCGTTGTACTATCAATATTACAACTTACAATTCAGGTGTTTTGTAGTATGTTTTTCACAGAATTATTTTTGATATAAAAGCAAACGCTAAGTTAAAAATTCTCCTATCTAAATCTCTGAGCACATACTCATATTTGTAGCTAATATATATATATGTACTAAAATTCAGTTATCACGATATAGCCACTTGTCTAGCCCATGAGGAATTAAACATTAATAAGACACTATGATACTTTTCAGCATAAACTCTATATTTCTAGTTACTCTATACTATACAAAAATTTTGATATTACGACAAAGATGCACTTACGCAGCTAGCGCATCTACGCATGAGAAATAAAACTTTCATCAGATAGAGTGAGACTAAACATCTGAACTCAAACCGGATGTTTGTAGCTACTTTGAATACTACAGTTCAATTCTCATGATACAGCTACTCATCTGATCCATAAAATGAAACGTTGATCTGACTCTATGAGACTAGAACACTGATCGCAAAGTTTAGGTTTCTAGTGATTATCAGTACCAAAATTCTGTTATCATGATTCAGCTACTCACTTGGTCTATGAGAAATTATACTCTTAGCTGATACGACAAGACTCCACTTCAGAGCGCAAACTTCATGTGTAGGTATAGCTATTATTAATATTTAAAAAAAAATATCACGAAATAGCTCTCATCTGGTCCTAAGATATAAAACATTTGGCTGACACTAAGCCTTTGTGTGCAAACTCAATGTTTCTAACTATTAGTACTATACTAAGATTATCATCTGTTTTCACCAAACTTTAAAAAATTGAAACCTTGCTCCTACACTAGGAGACTAAACATCTAGGCATAACTTGATGTTTCTAGCTATTACCTAAACTATGATCCAGTTACCACAATACTACTCTTCATGAAAATGTTGAGAAATTAAGCCTTGATCGGGCACAAAGGGGCTAAATATTTGAAGACAAATTCGATGTATCTGTCTATTACGTATACATATTTACGTTTAGTTATACTGTTTTTGAGTGAGTATGACCTTGAGAAACTATAATTTATTTTGGTACTATTGCATCAAATACAACAAAAAGTAGAACATAAATAATAAGTAAATATTGTAATATTTTTATAAAAGTATCAAAGTCGTTAATAGTGCGGTATTACCGCAGCGCTTATCAGTTTTTGTGTCTGTGTGAGTGAGCTATACGCGTCTAGTAGAACTCGAAGTCGAAATTGAACTTCTAAAATTTGAGAGCGCGTCCTTAAGGTTTATACTACATATGATTCCGCTTTTCTAGACTAAACAATATTAATATTATATTACATAAGTATCAAAAAGTAGGTTAATGATTTGTAGGGATATAATTAAGCACTGCTGAAAAGATACAATAAATAAAAATTAAAAATAGGCCAGAATTAATTCAGATAAATCCCATGAAATAGGAAAAACGTTTCCACCTGAACGTATATATACACCAGCTATTAGATAGCCAAATTGTTAATATAAAGTAAATTATGCTAAACTAGTGGACCTGGCGGACGTTGTCCCGCCCTGATAATAAACAAAACCTTGACAAATTATATACCCAAAACCTTCCTCATAAAACACTTCTACTGGTGAAAACTGCATGAAAACCTGTTCAACAGTTTTTGAGTTTATCGTGAACAGACACATAGATTGACGTGGCAGAGGACTTTCTTTTATAATACACTAGCAGTGCCCACGAACTCCGTTCCGCCTTAAGCATATTAAAATATGTTCTTTTTTACATAAGAACCTTCTCCTGATAATAACAAACACAACAAAAAAAGAATTAGCGAAATCGGTTCAGCTGTTCTCGAGATTTGCGCTTAGCAACACATTCTGCGATTCATATTTATATTATAGTTAGTGATAGTAATCAATAACACTTTCCTTTATTCTAGACTTGACCTTGATCGAATGAACTTATCGGAGGGTAGCTAATGCAACTCGTTAGAGTGTATACGTGGATGACAGCTTCCACACCAACGCACGGTTAAATTGTTATACACTATCCAATGCACACGGCTTCGTCCTCTTATTAAATTGTTTTGTTATTTTATAGAAACTATTTTATCTGTATAAATTGTTGGCTAATTATATACATTTACATTCAGCTTTTCTGCTTTCAAGACACCTATGACCAGAGATTATTATTATACTACCGAGACCGGCGGATATTATTCCGCCTTGATAATAAAAAAAACCTAAAATTCAACCGCATCACCACTTACCAGGTCTAATGGTGAATATAAACTATTCATAAATCCACCTGAAGAACACTCATAAAAATGTTCATCAAAATCTAGTGAACCGTATAGGAGAAGTTGAGTCACATACACACTGACAGATGAATTATAAAGCTATATGCTTATCTAATCTATCTATCTATCTGATACCTTTAAACGAGCAATTCTTGTATTTTTTATATTGTTATATATTCAGGATCTCGAAAACGGCGTTATCTATTTCTGTGAAACTTAGTACGTAGGTAGTTTCGGGGACGATAAATCGGTCTAGCTAAGATTTTAATCATGGAAAACTTTTTTAACTGAAATTTTAGACAATGAAAAAATATAGCTAGAATATGAAGGTAAATTTCGCTGCCGCTGTCAAAACAAAAATAGCTCAGATGGAAATTGGTTGCTTCGAAAATCCGTGTAACCCCAGTTCGAATCTGAGTGTGCATTTTTTTTTATTTGTAAAAAAGGATAATTTTGAAAAGCAAACCAACATATTTATTTTAATTAAATAAATAACTTTATTATTATATTTATAAGAGAGAATTTTTTTTAATATTTTTTTTTATGTGAAAATATGATAATTTTATGTGGCAAACCTCACAGTTTATTTTAATTTAAAAATGTTTTTTAAAGAAACCAGGTCGCCCAAGTACTTACTATAAGTATACATACACATCGACGTGTGTGTTGCAAATAATTCATTTTCATTTTTTCTTTCGCATATTTAATGGTACTAGTGGGCGCCCAGTGGTCGACATTCGACCGTAGTTCATTGATTTTTAACGTTTTTTTTTTTTTTATTGAAACACAATAAAGTGGTAAGCATAGTACAATCCGAAAACAGTGGCGATCATCCATCGTCGGTCGCCGCTGTCATGCCGGCCATAGTGACGAAAGTCACCCGGTACTGGATATGTACAGGCTGATCCTGAAACGCAACGCGCAAAAGCGAGTCACTATGACGGGATTTTTCGCCATGTACATGGTGGTTGCAACCCAGTCGGGCTGTAAAACCCTACCACCCCGCTATTGCCATTGCCTCGTTCGTTGATCAGTAAGGTGCACCACGTGCAGGTGAGATTGGCTTGGGTGTCTCAAGTCTTAAGATGTTACTCGACACCCCTTACATCCAATAACTTTATTACAACAACCTTATTAACTATCTTGTCAAAGGGTATAATACTTCTAAAATGAAAGGTTTCCGTTATGGCTACTCAGTTATTTGTCATTTGCTATGATCTTTAATTATATAAACATAAAAAAAAAAACTATGTGTAAATGAAAATTGAAATTAATTATAAATTTGAAACAAAAAACAGGCGGTTACATAAGGTGGTAAGGTTCTCAAATTTTAAGTAAATATAGCTTTACGAAAATAGAGAAATTTATAGCAACCATGTCACAATTTTCAATTAATTTTACACGGCACCTTTTTTACACATTAATTTTACACGACTGGGTGGTACTTTTGGGTGATATTGAATTAAAATGTAGTCATTTCATTATGAGAAATAGTGATATAACCAGTATCATCTTTTGGAAGGGTAGTGGATACACAGTAGAATCAAATGATGAATCCAAAACAAAGATCTTTTTAATGCTACTATTAATTTAATTGCTCGCAATACATTTTATACAAAAAAATAGCTTTCTGCACTTCTTCTCCATATAAACTTTAACTATGCCAAATTTTGAGTTCATCCGTTCGGGCAATTCGCTTAAAAAGGGGTACAACGTTTTAACTTCACTTAAATAAAACATATTCAAATAAAATTATTAAAATCGGTTCCAAGCAAACGAAAATACGTAGACACGAAATGGGTAAAAATCATACAAACGATATTTCACCCCCTTAGGGGTTGAATATTTCCTTTGAATTTATATGGAATCACCTCTAAGTATAACCAATTCAAATACAAAAAGAATCATTAAAATCGGTTTGCTATTGAGGGAGATATCGATTAATATACATAAAAAAAATATATATACAACCGAACATAGCATTCTCCTCCTTTTTCGAAGTCAGTTATACATACAGTCGAGCATAGTAATCTCATACACAACCTTTTTAAAATAAAAAGCTTTCTGCACTTCTCCGGCATATAAACTTTAACTATGCTAAATTTCAAGTTCACCCGTTGACGGGAAATAGGTTAAAAGGGGTACAAAAATTTTGCTTCACGTATTAATATATAAATTTTCTTGACTACTACCTAAACCCTACAAACCCCTTTTACCGATTTCAAGTTATCTTTGTTAATTTTATGTTTACTATTAAATAAAATACTATAGAAAAGCGTAATTATATTAATTAAATAATAAAGTTTAATTCCATTAATGTAGAAATGGAAAAGTTAATCAAATTATAATTACCTACTTAGTCTTTTATTAACCTGACTTGTTCGGTTGTCTTCATACGCCTTAGGTAACATGACTTATTTGTCTGCTTATGTCGTCCTATTTACCCATTACAAACAACTAGAGCCCGGACGGGCGTGTAATAACGTCCCTAATAGGGTTTCTATTTTGACGTAGGTATAGTTAACTTTAGGGCCTTTTTTCACGATATATTTTTTCCATGACAGTCCTAAATAGGTCCCAAATTTATAAAAAAATATGCAAAGTTACAGCTCTTAATATTAAAATCAATCCGGCTCACACGGCAACCAAAGTTTTAAACGAAAATAACATTTTTTATTACATTCACAAACAAGACGACGCACAAACAATTAATTACCTTACATTAGCTAACATCAATAAATATAAACCTGGGTGCAAGTCCTAAAACAGTGAACACAGCTTACTTAAGAAATTAACATGCTTAGAAATTTAAAAAAACATTTGAAAAGTTCACCTCGTTCTTTGTAGTTTTATAAGGTCCTTAAATTAATATGTACCGCTATACAACATATGTTTTTATCGGAAATGTAACGTACCATAAAACGAATTTTTCGCTTTTTCGCATAATTTATCGTTACGAAAGGTAATCGTTGTCAAAGATCAAGAATTGCAGTCCGGTGAAGCTATTAAGACCTAGTTAAGTCAATAGCGTAGTCAGTTCGAAAAAACGAGGCATAGTCAATTCCGCTGTTTTACACGATTCTATTGAAATGTAACTACATATTTGTCTTTACAACGTAACTTGGAAATAATGATGCATGTGGAAGGTTCTGTATATAACTTGTCAAGGTTTTTTTTTTATTATTAGGGTGAGACAATATCCACTGGGCCTACTAGTGTAATATAATATGTAATCATACCTAAATTTATGTTCTGCGCAAATATGTTCAGAACGGTTAAAAAGCTTGGCGAGGACTATAGGAGCTGTAAATTGGCAGGAACATGTCAATGTGATTTAGAACCAAATTAAGACCATCGTGAAAAGAAATTTCGATATGTTCAAAATAAGAACAACCCTAAGCTAACATATACATAAATATAAAATGATATATAAATGAGGTCTCACCAGAAAAAAATAGTAGAATGTAAATGTATAACCGACGACCGTTCCCGCAAGATCATTAATCTTGGTTTTTTCAAGTTCACTCCAGCCAGACCGTTTGTTTTCAGTGTTAAAACTTGAATTATCGTACTCTTTTTTTGTTCTGTGAGATAAATTGGAAAGCTTAATTATTATTATAATGGGCAATTACCATCTATCTAGATATTATAGTAGTAAAGGAATATTAGGTCCTATTTATTATTTGAGTGAATATAGTAATTTTTAGAATTACTTTAGAGGAACATTTTTCAAGTTAGTAGTGGCTAATAATATAGTTCGCGTATTGTTAATGAAAGTTTATCATTTGCTGACTTACCATTTGCTGGTTTATTGATTAGTCAATTTACTAAGGTGTGAATCAATGAAGACACCGAAAGTATTCTTGAAATGGTATATATTTGAAATAATTTACTAACACAGTTATTATATCAATTTATATGAACGTATCCCACGATCGGTCGGAGGGGACTGAGGCAGGCAGCGTCGGGCGTGTGCCTCGCTATTTGTCTACGTAGACAAATTGATATGTACGCGCTATACTGTGTCGCTACAAAATTTTTAAAAATTTCTATAATTTACGCTGTGATTAGCTTCCTTTTTCTTAGGATACGTTTTTTCACTCACAATTGGAATGTGCAAGCAAGATTTAACGAGTGAAAGCGCGTACGCAAGTTCACGAGTGACTGATATATATTATACATACATTACATTATACATACATACATTTTCAACCGTTTCACTATACGCATGAAATTACCCGTGTGTTTTACAGAGGAAAGAACTCACACGCGCGGGAAAGACCGCGTATGTAAAACCAATTAGAAACTCATAGATAGTAATTTACTCGTACTTTATTTACGTACGAATGATCCGAAATATAAATAATCTCAATGTAACGAATATATTATTGAGAAGCAAATGATAGAATATAATTTAATGTCCATTTTTTTAAATAATTAATTTTTTTATATAATTATTAATATTTCTCTTGACTTTGTGAACACTCAAGTTCACAAGCAAGAAGGTATAAAGTAAAGATGATAATAGAGAACTTTTAACAATAAATTGTTGGCGAAAGTTTGACGTTGGATGTCAATTAAACGAACTTCAGTTTTAATATAAATCTCAAGTTTTCCATTTAAAAGTTACTTGGATCGAAATCTTATTGATTCAATTATATATTGGAAGCAAAGGCGACGTCAGCGTTGTTATAATATGTTGCCATCAAGAGTGGTAATAAATTAGTGTGTAAGAAAATATTAGTGTGTCTACTCCATAGTTTCGTCTACATAAGGTATTTTAAAATAAAATAGGTTTGAATTATGTACGTTACAGCAAATATAAATACACTAAAGGTAAATAAATATGAAAAAAATCTTTTCTTTCTAAACATACTGTGACATCAGATTAATACTTTTAACAAATAAATATCATATATAAAAAAAAACTTTGCAGGGGCGGCCGAGTGGTTTATCCACTGGAATGTCAATTCATTATCCACAGGTTCGAATTCCGGCATGTATCAATGAATTATTGAATATTCGTACAGTCACTGACCCGTGCCCACTTCGTTGGGCGGTAATAGGTACTATCAAGCTCGATAAGTTTTCTATAGAACTCAATTACATAAGTAATATTTAATTACATAAGTAAAATGTCATCGTTAAGGCAGCGTTCGTAATAATGTTTTCGTTTGATCGTTTTTTCTCCCACTTTCTTTGCAAAGCCGAGTACCACATAAAAGTCTTTTCATTTTTCGGCTTAATATGACACTCACAATAACGTAACTTTCTATTGGTAAAAGAATTTTTAAAATCGGTTTATTAGATCCAGATATTGCCCCCCTACAACCTCACAAACTTACAAACTTTATATCTTTATCATATTATTAATTGATTAATAACTTCTGCCTGCGACTTCGTCCGCGTGGAATAGTTACGCTAAAGCTAACACGCAGCGGAAGCTCTCAAGAGGAAAAAACCTCGATGTTGAAACCTCTTCATTGGTGCTCCGCTCCTGTTGGTCTTAGCATAATGATATATAGCCTATAACCTTTCTCGATAAATGAGTTGACATAACACAGAAATATTTATTCAAATCGAACTAGGAGTTCCTGAGATTACGCCCTACAATGTCACAAACTCACAAACTTTACCTCTTTATAATATTAGTATAGACATCATGTTTTACATTCACGCGTAATTAATAGCTTTGAATGTAGTCTTTAAATTAATATATAGATAAATTTGAAACGTCTTTTATACCACATATCATGAAGCTTATATTGATTATGCAGTAACGTATAAATAAAAATGAAATGAAAAAGGCGATAAGATTTTAATTAAATGTCAAAATGAGGACTATTGCGTTGATAAAATTACATGCTTCAATCAATCACAAAACGGCAGACCCACGAGCAACTTTAAACATATACGTACGATTTCAATTCAAACCCACACACTTCACGTTTTGTTATGAGATTTGTATAAAAAGTTTAGTCAAAAATGTAAGATAGTGTTTTAATCCATACTTCTATGCTAATATTATAAAGAGGTAAAGTTTGTGATGTTGTAGGGGGGAGTTTTTGGCGGGATCTTGGAATTGCCGTGGTCTTTATATTTTATTCATAATATTGTGTTATTTGGCTCTATATTGTGTAATGTTGTTGGTGCTTTACGTAATATAGTTTGGTTATTTTCTATAAGTGAAGTGGACCAGAAATAATACTACGGAGCATGGATTCTGACTTGCTACAAAAACTCCCACAAAAGTTCTAACAAGATGGCCTCCATCTTGTTAGTTAATTGAAATTATATCAAGAAACTTGTAATGTCGTTACTCACTTGACAATAGCAGTAATAGTCTACTAGAAGACTGGTTGCCAAAAATAAAATAGAAGAAGAAGACGCTGTAGGGAGTAATCATATAGTAACCTTATAGGGGTAATCTCAGGAATTACTAGTCAGATTAAAAAAAATCTTTCAGTGTTCTAAAGCGTTCATCAAGGAAAGCTATGAGCTATATATCATCACGCTATGACCAATAATAGCGGAACACCAATGAAGAACGTTTCGAAATCGTTTTCTTTACTTTTGAGAGCTTTCCTTGCGTGTTAGTTCTTTAAGTGATGTTTATTGATCATATTATCAACAAAAATTATGAATTCAAATCAATATGTAATGATATAAGAACTAAGCCATGGAATGCGTGGCCGGGTCAGCTAGATATGTAGTGTTTTTGAATGATCGTTTTTTTTTCGATCTGATTACGGTATTGACCTATCAAGGTCTTAACAGCTTCACCGGACTACGAATGATCGAATATTTTTTGCCACTTCAAGGCCATTTTTTAACAGTATTCTCAGTTGCATCCACTTCTTTTAACCGTCATGAAATATTGTTTTAATAAATCTTTGCCTAAAATTAGGCTCCTTAATAATACTGGCGTGTAACGTACTAACATAAGTATCTGTGAATGAAAGTCTAGGTATAACGCTCAACGTAACAGTGTAGGATTTAGTAGAAGTACAGCTTAACACGATCTATGTAATCTATTTCACTTTCATTTGGTAAATAAATATTTTAGGAAAAAAAAAAAATATTATAAAAAAATAAATGTTACTAATAGCACTCATTCCATAAGATCACGGTGGCGTCTATATTAGTTGTGAGACTGTATCATAGAAGTCATCTTGTAGGCGAGTGAAGCTGTTAAGACCTTGCTAGGTCAATAGCGTAGACAGATCGAGAAAAAAAAGAAGTCAGTGTAAGCGCTTGAATAATGTTAAAATGTTTTTTTTATGTCATGGCAAGCAAACGAACAGACGGGTCATCTGATTATAAGTGATCAGCGCCTTCCATAGACGCTAGTAACACCAGGGGAGTTGCAAGTGCGTTGTCAGCCTTTGTTTGGGAGGAGATTGGAGAGAGGAGAATGAGGAAAGAGGGGAAGGGAGGTGGGTTTTCGGCGCTATCTCTGACCAAACGAAACACAACAATACGAGCAGTGTTACTTGACGTCGGTTTTCTGTGAGAAGGTGGTAGTACCGCGGGCGAGCCGACCTATTCATGCTGAAACCTGTAATAGTTACAGCGTGGCTCTACCACCTACTAAATAATTGTATGGACTATATTAAAGAATGAGTGTGTGTATATTTTTCATTGTTGTATATGCGTGTTTGTATCTGTCATTCTGTCTCTGTTCCACTAGACAAATATAGTGCGGAGTACTATTCAGGTATCCTCTCATTCACGTAAGTATAGGAGTGTTCTATCAGTTACACTGTACCCTTCTATATAACATACAACAACGAGCTAATCCATGTTAGTCCACATTTTGTACTGAAGTTGTGCTGAAAATGTACAAAGACTGTGTTTACGAAGTATTAAAGAATAAAGTACCTTTATATAAACTAGTTTTTATCGAGTAGTTTTGCTAAAAGGAAAACTAAGTTTAAAGATCTCTGAAAACACTACGTATAGAGAAAGCTAGTTCAATTTAAAAAAGAATCATTTTCAACACAACGTTACGTGGTTACTTATATTTTATCTATATAAATTGAATAATAGAGATCTGTCATTATACGTAGATTACATAATTACTACTGGATAGATTTTGATCATTTTTTTTTCTTCTTAGACACATGGTTCTTGTATGAATATTGGCGGCCCAGGTGAACGTTATCCTGCCTTGATAATAAAAAAAAATCTAAAATTCAACCTCAGTGCTATTTACCGAATCCAATTGAAGGTTAAGCCATTCTTTAATCCACCTGAACATACTCAAAAAAATCATCAAAATTTATCTAGTTAGGACGAGTGTAGTCACATACACACGGACGGAAGAAATATATGTATAAAGTTATTTTATTTTTTTATAAGAATTATATGTTTAGTGATGTGTTTTCATTGAGAAGTGGGGCAAGCGGTGTGGTTTTATGTTCTTACACTGTACATAAATATATTATTGGCATAATAAAAACGCAGATAATGTCGCAGGTAATCCTCAGTCGTATATATTGCCAAAAAGAATCTTGATTCGATGAATACTTGTCCAATGGGAAAGGTTCTTTTATTACACTTTGTCCTTTTTTTTAGTCTGAGGTGTATGATCAATATTATATTACCTTTCGAGGGACCATTGCCCGTCTGTACGTTAGTCCCTCAGGCATTACAACCGTCTGTAATACATTGGATTTCTTATTATTCTGAAAACAATATTCCATTTATTCGTCGGTTACTTACTTATTGTTCAGTGGTCTTATTAATTTTTTACTTGTTACTATGTAATATCTAAATATATAAACATTCAGTGTCAATATGGTTGGCTACGATGAACATCAAAACATTTCAAGCGATCTTCATTAAAGTTGGCATTGATGTACAGTTTGGTCTAACTTGACAGATAGCATAGCATAATTTGTATTATTATTATATAATTTGTATAATTAAAAAAAAGGTCGTGATTTTTGCACAAAACTGGCGACAGCGCAAGCCGAGGTGTGCCGTGCACCCTTGAGTTAGTCGCCCAAACATCCCAAATCGGCTAAGTGATTTCAGTGCTCGTCTCAATAATTTGGTGAAGCTGTAAAGACCTTTCCAGTCAACAACGTTTTCATTTCGAAAAAGAAAAAAAAATGTATTATGATTAATGGCCTAAATATTTTTAATGAAAGATTAAATGATTGTCAATGTTAACTATTGTTATTAATTGTAAGTTTCATCAGTTGCGTACAGATGGCGCTTTAAATTAGTTTGTCGATAGAAAACTGTAGGACCGACTGTTATAGATATCTCATAGAAAGGGCCACGTTTTAATTTTGAATTTCATCTTCAACTCTAGTTTATTCTATGGTGCACGTGTTCTGTTAATCTGTTTACTACATAACCTCGCTTTTTCTGTATGAAGTATTTAGGCAGACTCATGTTACTTCATAATACCAAATACTTTATCATAATTTTAATTCTAAATTTAATAACTGAGCCACAGCGATGCGTGGCCGAGTTATAAATTTTTAATAGACTCCAAAAAGTGGAGGATTTCATCTGGGATATATATTTTTTAATTATGTATTACCTCAGAACTTTGTGGTTTATAAACCGATTTGAAAAATATTTTTTTTTGGAAAGGGACTATTTTCAAGGAGTTCACATTTTAATTTCATTAGCATTGAACCAGGACTTCAAGTTATCTGGGAACTCCTAAAAATTGTATACAAAATGTACGATAATTGACAAATTAGTAGGTTTATGACAATCTAAGATTAGGTAGGTGCCTACTTGACTATGGTCAAATATGTCCTGATGTTATTATCTGAAGTACATATTTGAAGTCGGTACTTTCTTTTCTTAAAAAATTATTTGCGAATTTAGTTTATATTGAGTAAAAAAAGTTTGTATGCATAGGCATTTTTAAAATTTCCTCACGAGAAATATGTGTAGTGTTGCTATATTTATAGTAGTAATGAAAATATGAAAGTAAATAATTCTTTTGTCCTAGTTGAAAGCGTCTTGTCTGAAGACATGACTTCGACAACAGCGACGGATCTCGGCGGTGAACAGAAGGAGAGGCTCATAGCCGCTGTTAAAAAAGAAGTCAAACAATTGATGGAAGAGGTGAGTAGTTGTTATATTCAGAGTCGTGGCGCAGGTAAAACTTTTAAGATATTCAGGAATATTATTCGTCCTTAAAAGTTCTGGAACTTTTAGTATCCCCCATTTTTTATATTGTAACTAATGAGTGTAGAATATCTTTATTGTAATCAATATTATAAAAAAAAAATGTTAGATTGCAAAACCACCATCGTGTTATTTCTGTAGTACGCAGAAATAACAACTATTTCTGCAGTAAAGAAATATAGAAATGACAGTTATTTTTGCAGTAAAGAAATAGAGAAATAAGAACTATTTCTGCTGTTATGACATAGTGCTCGCCCTGCTCTATTCCAGTCCAAAGATATGGTTGGCGGAACAATTTAGGGCACAAAGCATTCAAACTAAATCCTCTGAAATAAAAGGCTGAAATATGTCTGGGCTCAGCTATCATTTAAACTGTTAAAAAAAGTCGGAAAATGTATTAATACAGAGTAAAAGTAGATAATAATATTTAATTGATCTTCTGCTTTTTGTTCATAGTAACACTGTACTGTGACTGAGCTATGCACGTTTGTAAGCGCAGTATACTCCAAAAACAAAATCAATCTCTCAGAAACAAACTATGTAACTCCAGACGCGCTTACATACCTTTTAACAAACTAGGGTTGATAACTCTGTAAAGTTGACGTCATTATTCGAAAGATTCGAGAAAGTTCGAGATGTGCTGTTTTTAGAATCCTATTACTTTTAAAAAGATCAAAATTGCTACACATTTTGGGATTCTAAGATTATAATAATCTTTAGGCTGTCACAAGGAAATTTGTACATGAAGACAGCGGCGGTGTCACAGCGCTCTGTGGAGCCGTAGAGGCTTGCCTTGGCCAAGGGCTTCGACGGCGCGCCCTTGGACTTTTCAAGACGAGCTCAACAACTGCTCTGTTACACAAAATTGCTAAGGTAAAATGTTATTAACACATAAAATAACGCTTGTCGAGCTCCTTATAGAAAGCCAACCTAACGTTCCTTAATATATGTTTTAAGTATACATTAGAATTTGTTGTTTTAAGAATTGGTCTGCGTTAAATTATAGCATAAAACATACAAAGAATATAATATAGCTTGTAACCACCAAGTGACGCGTTACAGTAAATTGAATAATGTAAAAACCATTATGGCAAATTATTAAGTTTTATACTATGTGTATGACATATATTATCTGTGTACAAAATGTAATCAAATTTCTAGGTGTAAATTGTGAACCATCTTACAGCTAAAATGTTGGTACCAAATTTTTAAGATTCGTATAAATGTTCTGGCTACTTGCTTATGGAATGGACAGTGGTACAATAGCCCAGCTCTGTACATGTAGCCTACAGAAATATTATTTCTTTTTAAAATAGAGGCAGTGGCGGTCCTATTAGTATTATTATTTTTCAACCAAAATTACTCCCTCCTGTCAAATTCACTCTGTTATCTCGAAACTCGGTACCAGAAAATGAAATAAAAATATCTTGTATATTTTATTTCTTACAGTTTAATATTTTTTGACTTATGTTAAAACAACATTATTAATTTATGTTATGAAACGCATTGTTATTTTAAGCCATTACAAATTTGAGTGTATAAGTTTAATCTGTGGTATTTGTATATCTATATTAGTCTATAGTAATACTAATCTCTACTTCTATTATAAAGAGGTGAAGTTTGTGACGTTGTGACGTTGTAGGGGGTAATCTCAGGAACTACACGTCCGATATGATAAATTCTTTCAGTGTTATATAGCTCATTTATCGAGGATGGTTATAGACTATATATTATCACGCTAAGACCAATAGGAGCGGAGCACCAATGAAGGATGTTTAATAATCGTTTTTTTCCTCGTAAGAACTTCCGCTGCGTGTTAGCTTTAGCCCAAAGTATCTATTCCACGTGAAAGAAGTCGCGGGCAATAGCTAGTATATTATATACAGACAAAACATAGTTCCTTTGGGGCTAAGTCAGGCCAAAACTACTCAATGTTCCGACATGGACTATGAACTTTCGGTCCAGAATTGCTTGCAAATGATTTTGGCCAAGTAGTAATATTTATTTTCAATTGACCTTTAGCCATATATTTAAAGCCCATTTAAACGGACCAGAGTCAGCTAACTCCATACTAAGATTTGTTTGTTTTACAGTAACTACACAGACGATTTACACAAACCCATACAGGCATTTAATACTCAGATACAGAATCTATAATTATACTCACGATATAAAAGTAACTTAAGTACGGGTCGCTACCCAAACTTAATAACTTTGGTAAATAAACTTTGGTAGTGGTAGAGCCAAGTTGAAGCTATTATTGTTTTCAGCACGAATGGGTCGGCTCTTCCGGGGAAACACCTCCCTCTCACAGAAAACCGACGTGCAGTAACAGTGCTTGCATTGTTGCGTTTCGTTCGTTCAGTGAGAGAGCCGGAGACCCTCGTACCCTCCCCTTCCCCTTCCTCCTTCCCTTCCTGTCCCCCCGCCCTCCTCCCAAACACTGGCTGGCAACGCACTTGTGACTCCCCTGGTTGTTGCAAGTGTCTATGGACGGTGGTGATCACCTAACATCAGGTGACCCATCTGTTCGTTTGCCTCCTATGATATATAAAAAAAAACCTTTCCGTTCAATAATAAGCTACGCCATGGGAAATAAGACATGGAATAACTTAGTTTCAACATTATTCCTGACATGTGCCGTTTTACCGAAATTTAATCTTCGCTTTTGCATATTATACGAATATATGCTCTTCAGTAAGAGACGATCGAGGTTAGTAGGTATTTGTTAAGTCGGTTTTACCTTTAACTGACTACGCTATTGACCTGGCAAGGTCTTAACAGCTTCACTGCACTACTAATGCGAGCGCTTAAGATACTTGGCTGATTTTATTTGGGCAACTAGCTCAAGGGTGCACGGCATACCTCGGGTTGGCTGTTGCCTGTTTCATGTAATTTGCGACCTATCTGAGATGTTAATTCGGATTATTCAGCTAATGTATTGTAAATCTTTGATTATGTAATCTTAGAAATTACCTTTACAATTACAATTCATATATTTTATTTATTAATTGGATATTACATCTTTATATTCGGTACATATAATTTCGGAATCCTCGGGACTTCAATTAAAGTAACAACTTGTAAAAGTTATTCCGTTACAATTACTTCATCTTTTCTTCTATTTTATTTTTGGCATCCAGTCTTCTAGTTAACTATTACTGCCATTGTCAAGTGAGTAACGTTATCACAACTTTCTTGATATAATTTCAATGAACTAACAAGATGGTGGCCGTCTTGTTAGAACTTTCCAGGGAGTTTTTGTGGAAACTCAGAATCCATGGTCCGTAGTATTATTTCCGATCCACTTCACTTGTGCACAATAACCAAACTATATAACTAAAAGCACCATCAACATTACACAATGTAGAGCTAAATAACACAAGATTATGGGCTTCCAAGATCCCGCCAAAAACTCCACTCTATTCCTATATGATATGTGTCTGAAATTACTAAATATATCTCGCTTTAATTAAAATTAAAAAGGCATAAATATGGAGCTATTCTTTTGTGTCATTTTATCGTAAGTCATCACAACATCATTCGGGGAGAGTCCGTAGGGGTATAAAGCAATTTAAAGCATAATTAAAATCTGCCGCATGCGCTTCAATGTGCAATCTACCTGATAACTGTTGAAAGCCATAATATAAATATACCGAGGAGATTTCAGATAATGTTAATACATTTAGAATAGTTATTACACGACGATAACCTTTCTTATTTCGTAGGGTTTCTTTTGGAAGAAATAATATATATGTTTGATATATGTACGTTTTCATCTCTATTTTCTTTGTTAATATTATAGATGAAAAGGAGCACTTTCATTAATTCTATATAATAAATGACATGAAATGGATTAGTCGGTTGAAAGTAATAGTTTCTCAGAAAATAATCGAATGCCTTTAAACGAGCGATTCTTGTATATTTTTATATTGTTATATATTCAGCATCTCGGAAACGGCGTCTGTTATTTCCTTGAAACTTAGTATGTAGGTGGTTTCGGGGACGATAATGATTTCATTCGTATTCGGGATTTCATTCATAGAAAACTATTTTATGTGAGTTTCAATGAAAAATGAAAAAATATAGCTAGAATATAAAGGTAAATTTCGCCACCGCTGTCAAAATAAAATTAGCTCAGAAGGA
The DNA here is from genome assembly GCA_014332785.1 of Antheraea mylitta. Classification (NCBI taxonomy): domain Eukaryota; kingdom Metazoa; phylum Arthropoda; class Insecta; order Lepidoptera; family Saturniidae; genus Antheraea; species Antheraea mylitta. The sequence continues at coordinate 169,944 of JACEII010000190.1, forward strand.
AATCGGCTGCTTCGAAAATCCGTATAACCCCAGTTCGAATCCGAGTGACAGTAAGAGATATTTTAAATTTTTTTTTTTTTTGATAAAAATGCTAATTTTGTGAGGCAAACCTAACGGTTTATTTTGATTTAAAAATGTTTTTTATAGAACTGAGCTAAGCTCGGTGGTCCAGGTACTAGGTATATTACGGGAAGAGATGAAAGTAATGTAGTAAGCTGTTAAGTATGGGAGTTGAAAAATATAGTAGTCCGGTGAAGCTGTAAAGGATAAAAAATTAAGGCCAATAGCGTAGTCAGTTCGAGAAAAAAAAAGAGTAACGGAAGTAGGAAGAAGTTATGGATTGTCTGAAGCATTTTATGCGTGTAAAAGATATGAAAACCAAACTGAGAGCTGATAAAAGGGAGATTAGAAGATGAAAATATGTTACCGTATTTAGGTGGGATAAAGTACTATTACATAAGCGCCGGAAGCCCATCTATCCACACCTCCTCCCTCTCCTCATTACCTCATTCCTTCCGCCCTCACAACGGTTTGGCTACGCACTTGCGACTCATCTGGTGTTGCTGGTGTCTATGGACAGTGGTGATCACTTAACATCAGGTGACCCACCTGTTCATTAACTCCTATGATATGAAAAAAAAACGTGTAATTTGACTTGCACGCTGTTAGGAATACACAAAAAGGCATAGGGTACGTTTCATCTAGAAAAAAAGTATTGTTCTCGAATATTATTTACATTAGTATGACCAAAGCCACGGGGAAAAGGTAGTAATATAACAATAATACTGACTCATAATAGCCAAAAAGATATAGCCACAGTATTTCAATTGCTTCAATATGAAAAGGTCGAATTATATAAAAACAAGAGTTTTCATGAATCCCCCCAACCAAATTTGTTGGTATATACGTTATCACTGTACGTACGCGATGTATTTGACAAATTCCATAATCCTATTATATTTCAGGCTGTACAGAGGATTATGATGACAAACAGAAAATTAAATTACTCGTTAGCTGCGTATTATGTTATATATTAGTTAGTGCCCTTCGTTTTCGTACTGGTATTGTTGCTATGTGTTTTATTTGGATAAATTTTGAGCTGTTTTATATTTTACTATCTGCGTGTCCCGGGTTTAATGAAGAAAAAGAAACCAAAATCTTTCTTTTACAGCTTCACTAGGTCATAAAATAAAATTGAAACTGAACAAACGAACGTAGGTCTGTCAATATTTTTGAATGAATTTTCAATTAATCTCCGTATTTTCTCACGTCTCACACACTTGCTAATTATATATTTATGGAGATTTTTTAACCCAATTATTTTCCGGTTTCCGGTAGATTATCTTTCACACAAACCTTGTCCAGACAACTCTAAATATACAGAAAAATTATTAGCCATATTTGAATAGTATAAATCAAACAAGTTAAGTATGTCATTAATGTCAAAGTTTTTTTATAACTTTATTTTTGGAAATCAATCTTTCAGATTATTACTGACATTGTTGTGTAGTCAATAATATTACAAGTGTCGTGCAATCATTTCAATATTGCGTCGTTTGAGTCAATATTCTAACAAGATGGTGGATCCCTTATTAGAATCTTCCTGGGAGTTTTTGTGGCATCTCAGAATTTCATGCTCCGTGGTATTATTTTCCATTCACTTCATGTATGCACAACAAACTAACTATATTAGACTAAACACCACCAATTTTACAAAATATAGAGAGAGTGAAATAACACAAGATTATGAATAAAACATAAAATCCACTACACGACAGGCTAAAATCCCGCCAAAAACCCCTGTCAAGTATAGTATGTCAGTTGGCGCCACTTTCTATGCAGAAGAACCATTTTGTCTAGGTCGCTATACCATTCTGTATATATGTCACATCTTTATTCACTACTTCACACTGTGTTATTGTCTGATATTAAATCAGTTTATATTCCTACAATCGTGCGTTTTTTTTTCCAAAACCCATCAAGCCGAAAAGATGCAGACGATATGTAATAATTAATACACTTAAGTACATAAATGCAGCAATTAATTTATGTAGATTATTTCAAATTATATCAAAACTGTTTAACTTCTACAATATGTTTACCTATGACGTCTGGAAGTGACGCCTCTCTCTGTGTATCCAACAATAACGAATGTAATTTAGTTCGCAACAATATGTATCATTTATACCAATATTATAAACAGGTGAAGTTTATGAGTTTGTGACGTTGTAGGGGGTAAGCTTAGGAACTACTGGTCCGATTTGAAAAATTATTTTAGTTTTATATGGCTCATTTATCGAGGAAGGTTATAGGTTATATGTCATCACGATAAGACCGATAGTAGCGGAGCACCAATGAATGATGTGTCAAAATCGTTTTTGTTTTCCTTTTAAAAGCTGCCGCTGGGTATTAGCATCAGCCCAAAGTAACTATTCCACGCGGACGAAATCGCGAGCAGAGACTAGTCCATATATAAATGCTATAAAACCAAATTGATTTCACTTGTGTCTTTGTTCATGGGGCTTGTGACAAAATAAGCAAGATCGAGTTTCTTGCCGCTTCTTGATGATCGGGTGATTTTTACGAAAGGGCGCGGCGCGGCGCGGCGGTCGCTTCGACGTTCCTAAGCGAAGGTCATATGACAAGGTCAAGGCCTATATTGAATAAAGCATTTTTATTTTTGATTGTTTTCAGTACTTCTGTTATTTTTTATTGTCATTACTTAATGCCTACTAAATAACGTCAGTTCGTCTTGGCGCGATCGTCCGTATATCGACTTATTCGTATCGACGGGAACGTTGGTTCGAATCTCCCCGGTCACCCCTAGGTAGTCCGGTGAAGCTGTAGAGGCCAAAAAATAAAGGCCAATAGCGTAGTCACTTCGAGATAAAAAATCCCTATTAAAAAAGTAATCGTTAAAACCTATCATAGTCTTAAAAAATAATTTGAAAGTACACTTCTATTAGAAAAATGTCTCGTTAAAATTGGTCGTGTCGTTTTATAGATTTTTTTTTTTTATTGATGCACGACATAGTGCATGTCTGATGTTGAGCATAGTACAATCCAAAAACATCGACAACCACCGAAAGAAAGATTATCCATCGCCGGTCGTCGCTGTCATGCCGGCCATAATGACGAAAGTCACCCGGTACTGGATATGTACAGGCTGATCCCGAAACGCGACGCGCAGAAGCGACTCACTATGACGGGCTTTTTCGCCATATACATGGTGGTTGTGACCTAGTCAGGCTATAAAACCCTACCACCCCGCTATCGCCATTGCCTCGTTCGTTGATCAGCAGGGTGCACCACGTGCAGGTAAGGTTGGCTTGGGTGTCTCAAGTCTTAAGATGTTACTCGACACCCCTTACACCCCAAGAATGAAGACGAACAACATAAATTTCATTTTTTTTATATTATAGGAGGCAAACGAACAGGCGGGTCACCTGATGTTAAGTGATCACCGCCGTCCATAGACAGTAGCAACACCAGGGGAGTCGCCAGTGCGTTGCTAGCCTGTGGTTGAGGGAAAGAGGGAGCGAGAAGGAAGGGGGTGAGAGGAATTAGGCTTTTATTTATGAACACCATAATTAATTAATAACACAAATTGTCGAAGTTTTAATGGTTGATTAGATTCATGTTATGTTTAAGAAAAAGGATAAACGGTATAGTAAAATTTTGACACGTTATGATGATAGTAAGCAAAGCGATTATTACTTAGTGGTTAGCGTGCTCGTATACCGTGTCGATCGACGTAGGTTCGTATCCGTGAAGGAAAAATTGTGACGACACCATACACTATCATGGTAAGACTAGTAGCAGTAAGCTCGCCTAGTTAGCTAACACCCACAAGTTGACAATTTGTCAGGTTATAATATATATTTAATTATATGATTGATATACATAATGTCTATCTTGTATGTCTGATTATGAATTTTCTTGACAAATTATGTATCAAAACCTTTCTCATAAATCACTCTATCCACTGGTGAAAACCGCAAGAAAATTTGTTCAGTAGTTTCTGTAGTTTATCGCGAATAGACAGACAAACCGACGCGGTAGGGGACTTTGATTTAAACTATGTAATGATATAAACATATAACATTATAATAAAAGACATGTTTGCAGACATTATTATCATTCATCTAATAAGTCATCCTCTAATTACCTTTTGAATAGAATCTCCTTGGTATGTTGCAGGAATATATAGTTGATATTTCCCTGCAAAATTAATTCAGAAGAGATAGCGTTACAAGGTAACAAGGGAACTAATCAACTAACAAATCGACCCGCCTAATACCTATGTAAATAATATGATACACGTGTGTTTTGTATCGATTCGGTGTAATGAACTAGCGGATTTGGTACGTTTACGTACGTGCTTACTATGTGTGTGGTTTTACGTTTGACGTAGCTGAGTCTGACAGGTTAATATAACTTGTACACCTTTACAATGGTTGCCTGTAGTTATTAATTTATTTTTCACAAACAAACTTACAGATTATTATTGTTATAGTCGCATACGTAGCCTAGCTCAGTTCGTTAAAAAAATTTTTTAAATTATAATAACCTGCTGGGTATGTCTCGCAAAATTAGAATTTTTTTTTCGAAAAAAAAGTTATCTTTTTTGCTGTTACTCAGATCTAAACCGAAGTTAGACGGATATGCCAAGCAACCGATTTTCATCTGAGTTATTTTTGTTTTAACAGCGGCGGCGAATTTTACGTTTATATTCTGGCTATATTTTTTCATTGCCTGAAAACTCAGATAAAAAAGTTTTCTGTGAACGAAATCTAGCTAGATCCATTTATCTTCCTCGAAACCACTTACATACCAAGTTTCACGGTAATCGCTGACATCGTTTCCGAGATCCTAAATATATAACAATATAAAAATATACAAGAATTGTTCCTTTAAAGGTATTAGATAGATTAGATAGATATGAACGTCTTGTGATATTTTAAATGTTCTAACAAGGTGGTGGGCCCCTTATAAGAACATTCTAGCGAGTTTTTGTGTCATCTCAAAATCCATGCTCCGTGTATTATTTTACACTCACTTATGCACAATAACCATATATTATACCATATAAATACCACCAGTTTCAGAAAATATGGAATGAAATAACACAAGATTATAAAATAAATGTAAAAGTCACTACATGACAGAGTTAAGATCTCGCCAAAAAACCACTTTAAGCTACTTATTTTTCGCATTCGCCTGACTCTCTGACCTTTTATTAACGCCTAGTGACGTGAACCAGAATCACGTGGTATATATAATAGGAATTAGGGTAAATAAATAAGTTATGCAAGTCTTCGACTATTTTTGATGTTTTTGATTATTGATGATTAATCAAATAAGGAAAAAAATGGTATATTTGTAAAAGTTTAACGCTAAAATGACCTTAAAAATCACAGTTGTAAAATGAGGTCGCTTGAGTTACTCATTCCGTCAATTGCCAAGGCCACGGTTTCTCATGTGACGTCACGGTGGTCTTTAGTAACCGGTGCATTACATCTTCTATTATAAAAAATCATCCTTGCCGTGTTAATAGAAACATGTGATTACAGCGTGGCAGTTAACGTGTTAATAATTTATCTGACACTAGCCTTTGATCGTGACTTCATTCGCGTGTAATAGTTACTTTGGGCTAACCCTAACATGCAGCGGAAGCTCTCAAGAGGAAAAAATCCGATTTTTAAAAATCCTTCATTAATGCTTCGCTCCTATTATTTTTTTTTTCTTTTCTCGAACTGACTACGCTATTGACCTAGCAAGGTCTTAACAGCTTCACCGGACTACTAAGGCGAGCGCTTAAGGCACTCAGCCGATTTTATAATGGCAACCAGCTCAAGTGTGCACGGCACACCTCGGCTTGGCTGTTGCCCGTTGCATGCAAAATCGCAACCTATCTTAGCTAACCTAGCTAATTATTCATATATGTTTGAGTTGTCGAGACGCATATGAGTACCAGCATATCCGCCCCGACACCCCTCCATATATTTTTATCGGAAAAATTTGGAGAGTTTTTCAGTTCGATAAGGGAAAAAATATTTCACAAAATAACCCTTCCACAAAGATGTGTAGCGTGTAGGCGTGCACGTGTGTGGAGGTGATAGTGTAGTGTTGTAGCAGTGATGTATGGGTGTGTCACCGTATCGCGCAAGCAACGCACTCAAGGGCTCCCTACCGAGGGATCGAACCTAGGCTTGAGCCGCTGCGGTGGGAGGCCTAATCGGGTGTGCGGGAGCGAAGTTAACCCCCAAACCGCGGCGGCGCGATCTGTGGTTACGCGGGCGTGGGCGTGAGCACGCTCTGTTACGAGGGACAGGCTGGTACTGATCGTTCGCTGACGTGATATCGTCGGGAGGGTCAGTAAAAATGTGTCGCGGACGTCTCTTATAACGCCCAGCGTTGGGCACGGGTTCGTAATTCGCGGCGGATACCACTAACGGACTGGGATGAATCGCAGCTCGCTCGAAATAGCTGGTAGTGAGTGATTTAATATACGCCCAGATGGACGGCATCTCCAGGTCCCTATGGAGATCCGCCCTCCGGACGAACCAAGGAGCACCGGTGATTTTACGCAGAGCCCGGGTCTGCAAAACCTGAAGCGTATCTAGATTCCTCGCGTGGGCGAAAACCGGACAACTATACGTCATTACCGGACGAATACAGACTTTATATAATGTGAGCTTATGTCTGAGGGACAGATTGCTCTTCTGACAGAGTAAGTAATGGAGGCGACCCAAGACCATAGCGGCTTTGTCTCGCACTCTCTTGATGTGAGAATCAAACGTTAAATGTCGATCTAAAGTGACGCTGAGATACTTGACTTCGGTGGTCCAAGGTATCTAGGAATCGTATAGCCTTATGGGCTTTAACTTGTTCACGCGATATCTGGGATCGAAGAGTATCGCGGCACTCTTATCGGGGTTAACACCTATACGCCATCGAAGAAACCAGTCACCGAGTGTGCTAACGGCTTCCTCGATGCGATCTCTAAGAGTACTCGGCCGCCAGCCAGAGAAGTAGATCACTGTATCATCAGCATAACAACCTACCTCGACTCCCGGGAGCTTAGGTAGGTCGCTGATGAACAGGTTGAAGAGGGTGGGCGCGAGAATTGAGCCTTGCGGCACACCTGAGCGTATCGGACGGGGCGATGAGAGTTCGCCGTTTACTCTAAAACGGAAGGTTCTATCGGCTAGATAATCGCGGAGGATGTGAACTAACCTATCGGGTATGCCGGCTTGATTTAACTTGAATATGAGCCCTTCGTGCCAGACCTTATCGAAGGCCTTGGCGACGTCGAAAAATACCGCTATTGTACGTTTCGGATTAGTGTTTTTCACGGGCGGATCCGGCTCCGGATGCGGATCTTTATTGAAATTAGAAAGGATGTACTCCGTGAGGCGGAGTACTTGATCCGGACAAGAGTGTTTGGCGCGAAATCCAAACTGCTCGGGTGGAATTGAACTTTGCTCGTTGATCGTGACCTGGAGACGGTTCAGAAGGAGTCGCTCGTAAAGTTTGCCTAAGGTGTCTAACAAACTAATCGGACGATAGCTATCGGGAAGCGTAGCTTTCTTGCCGGGCTTGTGAATCCCTATCACTACGGCCCTCTTCCAGACGGCTGGAAAATGACCCTGGGACATGGCCGCATTGAAGATGCAGACCAATAGAGCTATGATGCGGTCAGGAAGGAGCTTCAGAACCTCGTTCCTGATCCCATCGGGACCTGGAGACTTCCTAGGTTTGAGACGCTTGATGGCGGCCGAGACTTCGTCGAACGTTATCGGGGTTAGGGTATCCGCCGGAGGAGACGCGAGTGCATGCTCTACGGCTGTAGCGATAGACTCTATGCGTAGGGTCAGTATTGTCAGTGTTTGGCGAACACTGTTTCTCTAAACTCGCGGCGAAACATTCGGCTTTATCAGTGTTATCGAACGCGGGAGGCATCCCGGGGCCTCTGTCGAGAGGGGGCATTGGAATGACCGTATCTGACTTAAACTTTCGCGTGAGGTTCCAGAATGCCAGGTGCGATGGCTGGAGATCCTCCAGAAACCTGTCCCACCTGTCACCCCGGATCTCAGAAATACGAGACTTGACTGCTTTCCGTAAGACACGTAAGCGTTCGCGGTTCTCTGCGGTCGGGTAAGCGTCGTGAGCACGAGTCGCGGCGTTCTTTTCCGTGATCAATGCTCTCACGTCATTAGGGAGTATAAAACGGCGTTCGTTCGCCGCTTGTACCTCTTTCGAGGTCTCCCTGACGGCGGTCTGGAGATAATCGACCAGGGAATCGATAGCCGAATTCGCGTCGGCTTTAGACACCAACACGTCCGGAATTCTGTCTAGACTGTTAGGCGACGGACTATTTTTGAAATATTCACTAAGTTTCGCGTAATCGGCCACTCTGATCGGCGTCGGGCTAAAGTCAGAGTTATGACCTAACTGTAATAGAACCGGGCGATGATCCGAGTCGAGTTCGTGTACGACTGATATAAGTCGTACAGGAAGCACGACATTTTTCAACAGAGCTACATCTAAAACTGACGGTCGACAGTTGTCCTGATAATGCGTGGGTTCCGGAGGGGCTATGACGTCAAATGCGAGAACCCTACCTAGATTGTCGAGTATCCTCCCGTTGCGAGAGGTACACGGACTGTTCCAGATAACATTCCCGCAATTGAGGTCCCCCGCTATAATGACCGAGTCACCTAAGTCGAGCAGTGCCTGCAAATCGGATCTGAGTAGTTCTTTGCTCGGTGATAGATACGCGGAGACAAGAATAATATCAGAGTGGCCCGTCATACCGACGCGGCATACTGACGCTTCCATATGAGTAAGCGCGGGCGGATCTAAAGGCATGCAATACAGCGAACGCCTAAAATAAATTAACGTGCCACCCCCGCGGGCGACACGGTCGTTTCTAACGATGCAGTAATTCGCGATTCTCGGATTACGCATACTCGGTTTAAGCATCGTTTCCTGGATGAGGAAAACGTCAATCTGTCTATCGCGTAATAAGTCAGCTACTAGATCGCGCTGTGTCCGAAGGGATCTCGCATTAAAAAACGAGAGGCAGAGACGGCGTGGCTTTACTTTATCAATTCCCGGGAATTTTAAAACTAGTATTTATGTGATTGTGACCGGACGAGGCGCTGTATGGTGGCTCCGATAGCCGGAAAGCGCGCGAGGGCTTCGATGAGTTGTACCCCACGGGGGTTCTCCTCTACTAGGGCGTAAAAGGCGAGCACCTCCTGCATATCGTGCTCAATGAGAAGTTGCTCCATCCAGTCGAACTTGTCCGACAGAGATGATGATGGTGGAGCCTGAGTCGCCTTAGGTGGCGGCGCCAGAGGCCTTGAAGAGGCCTGAGGCTGAGGTCTGGGGGCTCAGGGGGCCATAGGGGCCCGCCCGGGTTGGGCCGCGCGCGGCACAGAGGGTGGCGAGCGCGGTGAGGTCGTGGGCGCGGGCGCTACCGGGGCGCGGGAGGCGCCCGGCAGGCCCGGGAAGGCCTCCACGGACATGAGAGGTGGAGGCGGACGGCGGGCGGCGGCTGCAGACGCCCTGGGCGCCTGCCTCGCCTGGCGGGGGCGATGTGTGCGCGGCGCGCGGGGACAGCCGCGATAGTTCGCGAGGTGACCCGCGTTACCGCAGAGCACACAGCTGGGAGGGTCGGGAGTGCCAGGAGTGCGCTCGCACTCCTTCGTGGCGTGGTCACCCAGGCACTTGACGCACCTGGGGCGAAGATGACAGTTCTTCGCGGAGTGTCCATAACTCTGGCAGTTATGGCACTGCGAAGGGATGTGGGTCTTGCGTGGGGGCTCAACGATGATCCCGTTGAGGCCACACACAGACGTAAGAGAAAAAATGGCCTTGCCCTCCTGCGACCGGTCGAGGATGGCAAGAACCATGTTGTATGGGGCGCGAGTGCGTGGGTGGCACATACGATGTACCTCACGCACTGGATAGTTCTTCTCCTTAAGGGAGAGGGTGACTTCCTCGACCGAGATTTCGGCCGGGACACGGCGTAACACGACACGCAGGAGGCGCTCGTCTTCTAAAGCGTACGTAAAATACGCGAGTTTAGTTTCAGTTAGAAAGCGAATTAACGCGCGGTGGTCGTCCGACGTAGGACATTTGACACGAATGCCCGCCGGCGTACTAAGGGCATTCGTGTAATTAATATTACGCGTTTTTAGACTGTTTGAAATAGCGGTCCATTTGGCCTTATCCTGTATCGTAACAGGCGGCGGCGGACGCGGCTTCCTAGCTGCGGACGGAGTGAACGAGACGGAGCTATTGTTATTATTGCCGCCCTGTTTTCGCGACGGTATATCGACACCTGGACTAGACTAGGCGACCTCGCCAAGGCCTAGCTACACAGGCCTGTCTACCAGTGCAGTAGGCCGCGGAGCCTACGGCGAGCGGGTAGGGCGCTCCAACCACCTTGCGTTGGCACCGGGAGGTTTCCGGCGGTTGGCCAGACGACTGGACTTGCAGCCCGGGTTTGCACTGAAAAGTGCAATTTGATGCGCTCAAAATGGAGCGCCTACGATTGAGATCCCTCTTCCACAGAAGCCGGACAGAATCGCGACGAGCTCGAAAATGACTATGCGAACGATGCACGAAGCACGCAGCACGCAGTCGAAGATCGCAAAAACTCGCGGCAAAAACTTCGAAAAAAAATAACGGTTAAAAAATAACGGTCACTTTTCGAGCAACGGACGTACGTCTGACACGTGCGGCGACACGGATCGGACTCTCTTTTCCTCCGCTCCTATTAGTTTTAACGTGATAATATATAGCCTATAACCATCCTCGATAAATGAGCTATATAACATTGAAAGAATTTTTCAAATCAGACCAGTAGTTCCTGAGATTATCCCCTACAACGTCACAAACTTTACCTCTTTATAATATTAGTATAGATAACACACCCACATGGAACAATACGGTGAACATTGTGTACTTCATTTGTATGTTACGTTTAGAACAATAAAGGATTGATGGGCGAAGCGTGTGTAGCTCTCAATGAGATGAAAGTTGTTTGTTTGCGGACTGCCAGTGCAAGCCGTCGCCACATGTCGCTGCAGTCGACTCACTGTATTTATTCGCTATACACAATGACTGTACATCGTGACATTTTCTCGAGGGCCTATTAATATGTACGACGATTTAAATGAAATTTTTAGGAAAAATAATGGGATAAGTTCTACGACTTAATTTGGTACTCGGGGCATGGATAAAATATGCTCCTTTGTTCACGTAGTTAAATCTAAAAGGCTCTAAAAAGTGTCTTAAGAACTTTTCGTCAACAATATAGTTAATTACTAGCTCTTGCCAGCGGCTATTTTAGCGTTAGGGTATATTTGACTGATCTCATGGGAACAGTACCTCCTTCTAGATGAAAGTATCCAGTCCTTTTTTGTGCCTCTGACAACGTGTATGCAAAATTTTCGTATTCATTGTAGTTACGGTGCGAATGCCTAACAAAGAAACAACTATTCTTTTTATCTATATACGGGTATAAATAGGCAGTGGGAAAACGATTAAGATATTTATCTCTTCTTTGTTTGTCTGCCGATTTTCTTATTTTTTATTTATTTTGTAATTACTGACGAGCTTTAATGTTATAAAAAAAATGGACAAAGTTTTTTATCTTTATGGTCGACGTTCGACCACTGGACGAGCTCTTGTAATATATCAGACATTATTGTTTATCGTGAAGTATATGAAAAAAAACATTATTATCTTGGAAATAAATGATTCTATGGAATATATAAAATATTGAATTCAAACACAATATCTTGTTCTGTCCTAAAAGCAGTATATGAGCGGTAAATGAAACGTCCATTGTGTGAAAAGATTAAAAATTTTTTTACTAACGCCATGAAATAAGTAACAACCGTAACATTTTGTGTGGAGTTTATATAAACATTTAATCTTTATATAAATGGCCTGAGATACATCAGTTCAGTACCAGTATCTCGTCTGTTTCTTAACCGATTTTTTTATTATTCTTTTGTTTAATAAATATTTGTAATACCGTCAACATCTAAATTTATATTGTAAGTATTCGTCATATTTCATGCTCCTTACGTTTACAATTTAGAAAATTTCGTGTACAAAAAGAAATACAGAGAAAATAATATCTATATACATTTTATAATGTTTTTTAGAACAATCCTTAGAATTGAATCCATTGGAAAGTGTTTTTTCTAAACAATAAATATTTCATCTGAATTAATCTAGAGAAAATATGTATATACCACAAAATATCATTTACATAACAGTTAAGAGATTCTCATAACTATTGCGTATTGAAATATAATAATATTACCGTTTTAGTTTTCATGTTATCTCGATTATACCTTGTGATTCTGTATCGTCTCATACTAAACTACTAAATGACTTAAATTAGATTTTACTCTTTGGTACGCAGGGGCTTGAAAAATATTCAACCCTAAAAAAATTATAAATAATCATATTACAAGTTCAAGTTCATATATCAAGTTGAAACTGATACTATTTGAAGTTTCTCAGTAATTGAAATGGAACCATACTTAGTATATTTAATAAACTACACGAAAACAATTTCTTAATTTATAGTTAAATTAATTTGATCCCTTTGTATCAAATGTAATTCAAACAATATTAATATAAAATGTTTCAAAGTTGAAGCATTCCGGTCATTCACTCGAAGATGCCGACTCGCTTAATAATTCATCTTTACAATTTATTTGAAATATCTTGCATCTAAATATTACATTATTGTAGAAGGAGGAGCTAATGGACTTTACATTATAAGCAGTATTTTTTATTTTATTTAGTTGTATTATTATACAATTTAATTTTGTTTTATATATATTTAAGTTTTTATTTAGAAAAGAGTTATAACTAGCCTCTGCACGCGACTTCATTCGCGTGGAATAGATTGGGCTAACGCTAACACGCAGCGGAAGCTTTTAAGAGGAAAAAGACCCCGATCTTTAAACATTCTTTATTGGTGCTCCGCTTCTATTACTCTTACCGTGATGATATATAGCATATAACTATTCTCGATACCCGATTAGGCTTCCCACGGCAGCGGCTCAAGCCTAGGCTCGATCCCTCGGTAAGGAGACCTTGAGTGCGTTGCTTGCGCGATACGGTGACACACAAATATACATCACTGCTACAATACTACACGGTCACCCCCACACACGTGCACGCCTACATGTTTACACATGAAAGTGGAAGGGTTTACTTTTTTCCCTTATTGAACTGAAAAACTCTCAATTTCCCATAATAAATATATGGAGGAGTTATTGAGGCGTGTATGCTTGGTACACATATACGTTTCAACAACTCATACATATATTAATAGTTAGCTAGGTTAGCTAAGATAGGTCGCGATTTTGCATGCAACAGGAAACAGCCAAGCCGAGGTGTGCCGTGCACCCTTGAGCTGGTTGCCAAAATAAAATCGGCTGAGTGCCTTAAGTGCTAGCCTTAGTAATCTGGTGAAGCTGTCAAGTCCTTGCTGGATCAATAGCGTAGTCATTTCGGAACAAAAAACTATTCTCGATAAATGAGCAATAGAATTTTGAAAGAATTTTTCAAATCGTACCACTAGTTCCTGACATTACCCCCTACAACATCATAAACTCACAAACTTTACCTCTTTATAATATTAGTATAGATAACTGACAGAAATACCCTAAAAGATATTAAAATTATAGTAGTAAGTATAATACCAATTATAGGAGGAAATTGTAAATTGGGTGAGGTACATTTTTCTTGGTAAAATTTTCTTAGTGCGCTTATTTCAGACCGTTTAAACCTATTTGACTAATTCTTTTATGTTCTTTTCGTAATTGTCACGACAAGGTTTTGATGAAAGGCAATGTTTGAAAGAGCATAGAAAAAGTAATAAGATTGAATTAAGAGATCTCCATATAAAGAGTGATCGAGAGATATAGAAGACAGTAGAGGGAACTTTAAAAAATTCACAGATTGACGTTCAATTGTTCATTACATGGTCGCAATATAAAGGAACCATTTGGTCCCACTTTCTTCGTTTTGTGTGCGAACCCGTGACGAGCAGCTGTTAAGATCATATAAATAAAACTGCAATTTAGTTTTTATTAATCCTCGTTCGATGTTTTTCGAGAGTGGTATTTTTTATTCAATCAAAGTAATTATTTTTGAAGTTCGGAATTTTATTAACTCGCCCTCGGATTATCAATCTGAAAAAAAAAAATTTACATTGTTGTAAAAAATTGAATGTGTGCAAAAAAGTTTAGGATATTTGATAAAACCACTCGACTTCTGTAAAACTTATTGAAGGTTAAAGTTGAACGTATAATGATTTTTTTTCCTTTGCTTGGGACGCTACTATAATTTAATTTTAAACATAGCTAATTGTTAAAAATATATATATATTCAATATATGTATTATGATGAATCTAGTAAATGTGAATTATGTAGTTTCAAAACCAGATAATTATTTTTGCAATTTTTTTTTATATCAAAGGAGGCAAACGAACTGGTGGGTCACGTGATGTTAACTATTAACTATTGATTATTGTTGTGTATATATTTCGTGAAAATAATAACCAACTTGCATAAAATAGATTACGTCGGAAGTACTTTGAAGTTGTTTTTTTTATTGTAGCACGGCAAAATGACTGCACTATGCCTGATGGTAATCACAGTGCAATCCAAAAATAATAGCGATCACCGATTGACACACTATCCATCGCCGGTCGCCACTATCATGCCGGCCTGCAAAAAATTGGATATGCACAGGGTGATCTCAAAACGCGACCCGCAGAAGCGAATCACTATTACGGGCTTTTTCGCCATATACATGGTGGTTGCGACCCAGTCAGGCTGTAAAACCCTCCCACCCTGCTTTCGCTATTGCCTCGTTCGTTATTCAGCAGGGTGCACCACGTGCAGGTGAGGTTGGCTTGGGTGTCTCAAGTCTTATGATGTTATTTGACACCCCTTACACCTCAATGACATCCCTTACACCCCCCCTACAGTTAGTGATATATGGTCTGTTATAGCATTGTCCTGAAGCAGCCTTGGTTTCGGCTCGTGTCTTGGCTGCGGAAGGAGCACCAGCCACACGGTCCGCATCAGGCGTCGAGAGGCGCCCATCGGTACCGCGACCTCCATTGTGCAAAAGAGGATCAGGATCACTCCTAGCTCAGACACCACCACAGTCCAAGTGAGTTTAGCATATAATCTCTTCAAGTCCCGTCAATGACAACACCCTAATTCTTATTTTAAAAAAGCAAAGTGATAGCAGAATTGGCTCTCTCGTCTGTGATATAGCAAATTCATATTAAGTAATTCATAACCAGGCAAGCAGGGCCATCTTTGTGTACGTAATCTATATACAAACTAGATGGCCCGGTGTACTTCGTATCACCTATCTTAACAAAATGAACACTCTCTCTTCGCTAAAATGAATGAAAATTTTAATCGGTAATTAATTCTTTGCCATTTTCATAGGTTGTTATATAACACAAAATGTCATAAAAAATTATATCAAATGTCTTTGAAAAGAGAACGTGAGTCTAATAGTGTTCATTGCCCGTTTCGTAAAATGGTTATCGAACGGCAGGACAACCAAAGTACATGTCCCAGTTCATGCAACTATCTATTACGCTTTGCTCAATAAAACAATAGCCGCAGATTGCTTTATTTATTTTTTAAGAAGTGATCTATTCTTAATCCGAACAAAACGTATTTATAGTGCTAAACTACAGAATAATCAATTCAAGAACAAATTTCCATCAAACAAAAATTAGACACTGGATGACAAAATGGAGAACTTCCATTTCTAAATATATTCCCCGAGGAACTAAAAGAAGTAGAAATGATTGAAGGAAGCCAGGGGCAAAACATGGTCGGTATTCTGGTACACCCAGACTTATCGGAGTCGCCAGTGCCTACCGCCACATCACCTAACAGCTCGCCTTGTTTGCCTTCGCCGTCAGATTGATCGATATGTCGCCTACCGATCAAAATTTTCATAACTCTCGGAATTTATAAATTAAAGTTTAGCTACAATAAAATCATTGTATTGAGTTGAGGTTTATTTCGGTCGGATATATTTTGTTAAGAATACATATACATTTTACATAAATCAACACGCATACTGGCTCACATTCAACATACTTATCTTATACCGTTTTAATTTCGATCTGTTACGCAAATGAAACTTCCTAACATTTTGTATAAATACATTTCTATTTAAATAAAAACTGAGTTATACTGTCAATCAATTTAAAGCTTTTTGATAAACTATAATTTTTTTTTTGCGATGTATAAATATATAAAATTGATTATTTTCCGACGCATGAACACGCTACGTATAATTTCCATGCTCGAAACCGGGAAATTAATGGAATTCTACTTGTTCGATTTTCACAGGAGCATTTCTTCTGCGGTAACGCTTGATATAATTTCATCTTGCTCGAATTTGTTGTTTGGTGTGCCGGAACTCACCCTTTAAACCTTCTCTGGACTATGACGAACATTTCAACACCAAAATCAGTTAAATCGGCCCAGCCGTTCTCGAGTTTTAGCGAGACTAACGAACAGCAATTGATTTTTATATATATAGATAAAAGATAATGACAATACAGTTCTTTGGGGGTCAATTACGTCGAAACTACTGATCGTATTGGCATAGGATTCGAAATTTTTCATAGACAGTTATAATCTATCTTAAGTTTTGCTTTCGATTGATCATTTGCCAATTTTTTAATGCTTATCGAAGTGTGCGAGAATTGTCTAGTACATCTTCTATAATATAAAAATGAATCGCTGAATGTGTTGCTAAGCGCAAATCTCGAGAACACCTCAACCGATTTCGCTAATTCTTTTTTTGTTGTGTTTGTTATTGTCAAAAGATTTTTATGCCAAAAAGCGCATATTTTAATATACTTAAGGCGGAACGGAGTTTACGGGCACTAGTTTATAATATAATACATTACATATAGTAGTACGGTGAAGCTGTTAAGGCCTTGCCAGGCAAATAGCGTAATCAATACGAGAAAAAGAAACATTACATATTTCCTATGAGCAAGTCTATTATGAAAAGTTCGTATTTTGGTTTAAATTATGGCTAAAATGTAACATAGATTTAGCATATTGAAGCCGATATTTAGCTCTCTATATTATTGATTTATTCTCGCTAAATACCTAATTTCAGTCTTTAATCCTCCTATGATTTAATTCTCTATTGTATGTAGTTTTCATGGATTTTTCAGTCAGTTATTGGTTGGATCCTGCCAATTGCTTTGTGTATTCACCCTCTGTGTCTGTTTTTCGTAGCCCATTTAATCACCGATTTCTTATCGACTTTCTTTGTGTTAGACAGTTACCAGTAAACTTGTAGCTTGTTAAATAAATTACACAATATTCCGATTACATTTCTTTATGATACTATTTAATTCTTTTTTACGACTTTACTGGATTTAAACATTATTCTACAAAGAGAAGATTAATAACGTAAATATGTCAATCAGTTCACTACTTAAATCTCTAAGATACTACAAACGTGGTTCTATTTAGAAATATACTTTGATATTTTAATACCGTGTTAAAGCAAATACCTTATTGTTTGAGAGGAATTACTTAAATGGAAACATTATGTATATTATGTCGGATTAATCCTTTTAATCTCCCTAATATGGCGGTCTATATCTCTTATACATTATACCAGTATAAAAGAAGCCCAATTAGATTGATGCTTAGATATTACGAAGTTTAATTAAATATAAAACAAAATTAGTTACTTAAAGTGTAACCATGTTGTATATATTTTAATCTAGAGTTGGCCTTACTTGACTAGAAGTATTACCCTCGGAAAGATTTATTAAGAAAACGTAATTGTGAGGGGCTCTCGACTAGCGGCGAGGTCGATAAATTAATTTTCTTGCAATACGACATCGCAGAGGCAAAGAGCTTGAATACTTAACATTTGTTATTTGTATATTGCGAGCAGTGTAAAAAGCACAATTATGTAGTAAATGAACGCATTAATTGTTTTAGAAAAGCTGTTTTAAAACTACAAGTTAAACCGGGCTCGTAGATAGTTTAAATGGAACCTTTTGTGATGTGAATATAGGCGGAAGGTAAACCTGATTGTTAGCGTGTCGACGCAAAACACGAACATTGCACTATTAACGACATACTCAAAAATATTTGCAACCCTATCTTGTAGGCCACTTTCTTTGCTAGTGGCATGTGCCGTCGACCTAGCGCCCTTTGATAAATGTCACCAAAACCACCGCGCAAGCGCCTGGTTGAATCTTTGCATTTTGTTTTTAATAACAATGATTATTTATGTAATAAAATAAATAAACAGTCATTATTTTATGGAACTAATTTGTAATTTTTTAACTTTATCTTTTCATCATGCCAAAATTGATTTCTATCGTAATTTGTTCTTTTATGAATATAACTTATACAAACCAATTTTGATATTTCACATTTGCCAGGTCCAGTGACGGCTCAACATTTTTTTCTGAAATAAATGTTCTCCGTGCAAAATTTGTTTTTTATCAAACGACTTCAGTATCTTAAAATACGCTTACAAAGTCAAGAAAACATAACACGAAATGAAATACAATGTTGGCAATTAAATATGCTCTTATTGTATCTACAGTAAAGACATCTCACTATGAAAACCAATGATATTATTATTAAAAAGCTGTAGATACATAATTAGCGCTTCGACAGCGCCTTGTAAAAACTAAGGGCCATCAATCCTCCCGTATGTAAGCAACATATAACTATTTCTTTTTCACCACCGATATGGAGAATAAGCCATCTCACTTCCACATTTTATCTATGACAGTGTGACGTTACAATAATACTTTACGTATGTGTGCGTAATATCATGTAGGTAACGTATCTACAACTTTATGGTTATAATATAATTGATGAAAACATAAGAAATTGCTTGTATATAGTTAGCTTTAAAGGAAAGGCCGGTACTTATTTCTGTGAATTACATACGAATTCAATTAGCGAGATACGTCCAGTTTATTCAAAGCCCCAACTGTAATAAATATTGTCTAATCCTAATAAAGGATGATTCGATTAACACTGGAATACTGTAGATACCACGAATGTTTTCATCGGTAACTGTTCTCGAATAAACTCAATATATATTGTCTATTGCATATTTCGAAGGCTACCCATGTTATGTTCCGCTTTCCTTTGGCATTTCGTGAATATTGGCAGCATTCGTAGAATGTGTCGAATTATATTAAAATTAGGTATGGAATAAAGACACAGTTTATTGCTTTTAAATTATATTAAATTAATTCCTTTTCAAATAGTAATCCTTTTTTTTATTAACGTGGGGAAATCACTTATGCATACGTCATCCTCTCGAGGGAGAGGATGGGCTATGTCCAACTCGCACAGACTAAAACTCCACGGTGTACCAACCGACCGTATTGTTGGGGCGATAAGGGATCGAACTACGCTATTCCCCTTGGATAGCCGCCCCAACGGTCCGCCCGGCGGAAGGTGACTGCCGGGCTCCCTCCTAATAGGGAGACAGACTAGGCATACACCAGTTGCCTCCCCTCGTCCACCGAACCCGTGCAATGAGGTGATGGGCCCTGGAAAAATGGAGTGGGGTGATGAAGAGGAAGAAAGCTTCCCATTTAGTTGACAGAGTGCAACGTGGGCACTATCCGACTTCAGTGATGGTATGGTGGCGTATTAGCTATGAAGGAGTGACTGAGCCATATTTTTGTGAGAAAGTTATCAAAACATCGGCATACACTTGTATCAAGATACCATTCTTGAGAGGGTAGTGAAGCCCCTTAACAACACCATGTTCAATAACCAAGAATGGTCCTTCCAGCAAGTTTCGGCGCCGGGTCATAAAGCTCGATCTACGCAATCTTGGTTGGAAACGAACGTTTCGGACTTCATCAGAGCTGAAGACTGGCCGTTTCCTAGTCCCTATCTTAATCCGCTGGATTATGATTTATGATCAGTTTTAGAGAGTACGGCTTGCTCTAAATGCCATGATAATTTAGAGTCCCTAAAACAATTCGTACGATTGGCAGTGAAGAATTTTCCTATGGAAAGAGTGCGTGCTTCTATTGACAACTGGCCTCCACGTTTAAAGGACTGTATTACAACCAATGGAAACCACTGCGAATAAGTTTATTATATTTTAATTTGTTTTATATGTTTGTATTAAACTAACACACTGAACAGTAATATATGTTATTTACAATAGATTTTTTTTTCTTTGTTTCAGTATAGTTCAGGCAAGATTAGGTATATATAATAATAATTAATACTATCCCCCAACCAATTTATGCCCGAACAGATAAAGTTTTTATCAATTTTTTTTTGTCTCGAGTAGCTTGAGTATACGTTCATATCCATTTGGTGAAAAAGATGTTCTTTCGACATTACAAACAAACAATATAATTTTATTTATTTTTACACATAAAACTCACGATTCGTAAGAGAATTTATAACTTTAGCCGAGGTTCTAACTAACCTTGGCTTAACAAGGGACACGGGAGATAATTTTCTTTTTTTATTATTATGTCCATGCTCACGGTGTGGCTTTCGTCGTGGATCAATAAGGAAAGTCGGATATGTCTATATATTTTTTCATACATCGTTCGAGGTAACAGAAATTCCTTCTTACATCTTCTATGTATATTTTGTACATTTTATGAAATACGTAATTATGACTATGAGTAATGTGTAGTTCATCGTCGTTATCTGGTTAATATCAAGTTTAATACTGGACACTGGGGCATGTGAAAATTACGGCAACAAATTTCCTCAATGCGGCTTACGGTAGGAGTTGACTGGCAGAAATCGTCACGTAAAAAAAGCGTCTCGTACGGCTTTTTCTCTCTATTGTATAGTAGTGTAGCGTGTGTACGTGCGTGCATGTATTAAAATTCAAGCAGAATAGCATCGTGCACTTTTCTTTGTATAATCTCTTCTTCTGCTATATTATTTTTGGCAACCAGTCTTCTATTTAGTAGACTATTACTGCCATTGTCAAGTGAGTAATGATATTACAAGTTTCTTGATATAAATTAATGAACTAATAAGATGGTGGCCATCTTGTTAGAATTTTCCTGAGGGGTTTTGGTGGCAAGTCAGATTCCATGTTCCGTGGTATTATTTCAAATCATCTTACTTGTGCACAATAACCAAATTATATTACGTAAAACACCAGCAATATTACAAAATATGGAGTCAAATAACACAAGATTATGGATCAAATATAAAAACCACTAAATGGTATTACAAGATCCCGCCAAAAACTCTTTGTATAATCTCAATACGTTATCATAAAAAGTGTTTATTTCGTTTTATTTTATTTATTTAGCATTTAGCATAACTAGTAATTTCCCACAGCTTCGCATGCGTCTTCTATGCAATGATTATTTTTGATTCTTTATTTTACATTTACATGTGTATAAATAAAAGACTGTCTGGCATCAAAATGGCGGGTTTTCTTTCAATGCCTACATTACAATATATCCTTTTTTTCACCACCTTCACCAATTTTTACGGCTCTAACTCAAGTAATTTGGGCAATGCGTTGATATGTCAGACTGTTTGACTTTTTTACATATACTTTGCTGTATATCTATTATGCAGTCTTTTATACTGTCCGATTCTTTTATATACACAGTTAGAATATTAAATTTCTTAAAATATGAAATTACACTTTTGATTTGGTACTTTATGACATGTGGATTGAAAAATTATTGTAAAAGAGAACATACAGATTAAATGGATTAAGAATCACATGGATTTGGCATAATATTTTTCCTTACATGACGATTTTTTTCATGTTTTATTATGTTAAATAACTACAGATTTCCGATGTTTAGTTTATTTAAACGTTCTTATTTCGCAGGCGAATTGTTGTCTCTAAACATGAGAAATACAATTTCAGACTAATTAAATTAAATAATTTATCGTCCACGTGATCTACGTTCGATCTACAGCACAAATTTAAATTAACCTCTTTCTCCTTGCGGGATTAGATAGATGGAGGAGAAAAATAGAGGTTCTATTTATATTGGTGGATTATAGATTATTTCATTAATTTATCGTTGGAAAAGTGTAAATCCTGATATTGTGTGGTTAATTTGGGATGATCATGTGAATATATTTTGTTAATGAAATAGGTATGTTAATTTTATGGTTACGACGCTAATTGAGAAAGGTTGAATGTTTTGTGAAATAACCTTTTGGGTGAATCCTACTTTAATTGCTTTTGTACCTAACTTTGTGTTGTAAAATTAATGTACTGTAATGAAGGGGATTGCTGAAAGGATATTGTTTTATCTTAAATTTATTTATATATACTTTGATAACAAAATTCCTTTAGAAACTACTTTCAATTTTAATATATTAGAAATAAAAATCGTTGTTCAAAATTAATATTATTGTAACATTTCAAGCATAGTGTTAAAATATCTTTATTATAAGTATAAAAAAAAATATATACCAAAGTATTTTAAAGGTCGTTTTTACGAGATTTCGTTTGGTTTATAACTTGATTTTTACGTTACAACTATATACACATAATTATCTTACGTCTTGGTTATTTTCGGTTCTGTATTATAGCAATAAAGTGGCTTTTTCATTGCCATTAAAATTTGTTTTTATTTGGGCCAGTCCGTGCCTTTTTCACAGCAATTTTATGACCGATCGTAACAAGACGAAATCATGAGTATTACTGGTATTTCATGGAATATAACAGACTATACACAAAGTGGAATGTATAAGGCCAACGGTGTAAGCAAGAATGAAGTGGCAAATGTTTTGCTGAACACACAAGATATGTTTGCACTGTTTCCCGTATAACCATATCTAGTATTAATATATAGTAGGTAGGAGATGGAATAGGACTAAAGTCCATTTAGATTAGTATGTGATTGACGTGTAAGATTGCTAAGGAAATATTATAATTCTAAAAATAATAATTCTGATAGTCTTTAATATTTCGTCCAGACGAGAGCTTTTTTTTCGAACTGACTACGTTATTGATCTAGCAAGGTCTTAACAGCTTCACCAGACTACTAAGGTGAGCGCTTAAGGCACTCAGCCGATTTTATTTTAACAACTAGCTCAAGGGTGCCCGACCCACCTCGGCTTGGGCTGTTGCCTGATTCATGCAATTCGCGACCTATCTGAGCTAACCAACGCTAAGCTACATATTCATACTTATATGAGTTATTGAAACATATATGTGTACCAAGCATATATACCTCGACAACTTCTATATGTATTTTGTGTCGGATAATTTCTCTAAACTATTTCAGTTCGATAAGGGAAAAGTAAAAACCCTTCCACTTTCATGTGTAAGCATGTGTGCGTGCACGTGTGTGGAGGTAATATGTGTCCAGATGAAAGCTCCTGCTTTGTGCGGGTTACATAATGAATTTAATTGTACTCAGGTACCTGTGGATACGAATAGCTCTTTTCGAACGACAATTGGCAAAGATTATTGAGCATTTGGTTACAAACGCCAACCGGTATTACGAACGTGATGCTTTAGTCGCCGATCCTGATTACGGCAGTATTCTCAGCTCGCTACTAGTAGGACCTTGCGCTTTGGAATTCTCCAAAGCTAAAGCTCCTATTAGTTTTTGGTCGGATCCACCAGCTGATGAGTTGGTAAGTTTCATGTTTATCAATATCTGCTATTCTTATAACTTAGTTTTTAATTTATGAAGTAAGTGTATCTTTATAATAAGTCTTACCACGAGTACATTATTTTATGTATGTGTTGATAGTATTTAAATTCCAAATGTAAGTAATAGATATAATCTTAACTTATATATAAATGTGAATGTAGCTCAGTTTGTTACGCTTTCAGGCCGTAACTATTTAATCGATTTTTATGAAATTTCGCATACACGCAATACCAAAGAAACGGGAAAGTACCTGTCACAAAGTTAAAAAGTTATTTTCCTCAGAGTTAGATTACGCTTGTAGCTTGTATACACAATTAATTACGTGTTTATATTCTGAAGTAGCAAATAGGTATATTATATATTCACTTCAATACATAGCAAAGTAAAACTAACCTCCATAGGACTTCAATTCTGAAGCTAGTATAATAAATAGTCCGCTACTACTGAAAATTGGGTTAGAATCTCCTCCTTGGTACCAGAACATGGTACCGCACGGGCTTTAACACTCTTAAAAATATATAACAATTCAGTTTGATGTTCTGACGGTGATTGTTTGCACCTGAATAATATTTTCTAAAAAAAAAAAAATTGAGCCGTCACGGGACGCCTGGCAGATGTGAAACATCGCAATTGTTCGAATCGAACAAATCTCAAATTCTCAAATTACTCGTACACTATAGGAATGCGAGCTCAGTGCGGCAAGAGAGATTAAGTGCAGTCGCTTGCGCATGCCATTGTTGCGTCGTCGCCACGCCAACAGTCGGGTTTACCCGCGCCTATAGATGTTTCATATTAAAATTGTAATTCTATTCCTATTCATAAATATATTAACTAGAAAAACTTAAAAAAAATCGACTATGATTGTAGTCACATATAGAAGTATAGGAAGACCGAAGAAGGTATAGATGGGTTTTGTGAAAAATGAAATGTGAATAAAAGGTGTCAATACTAAGTTGACATCTGATAGGGCAGAGTCGTAAAGAAAAATAATATTCACCCTTGAGTTAGTTGTCAAATAAAATCGGCTGAGTGCCCTAAACGCTCGCCTTAGTAGTCCCTCGGAACTGTTAAGGCCTTGCTAGGTCTAAGAAAGAAAAAAAAAAACAAAAGGAAAACATGTTGTGCCGACGCTACTTATGTGGGGTAAAGGTAAGAAGGGGATGATGAATTATATTTGTAACTCTATATACATTTTTTTAGGTACAAAGACATCGCATGTCTGCTGGCACGACCACTCCACCGTCGGTTAGGAGACCCATTCTAAATTTTAAGAGGAGTTTGAATGCTTCCTCTGATGACAATAGTTCAGTTAATACAGGTAATAATACATACAAGTGAATGTAATTTATTTCAATAGGGTTAACATACTAGCTTGCTAGTGCATTCCGTAATAGCGAATTCCATTACGAGCCGTGCGAATTTCTCAAGAGAATACGAAGTCTTCAAAAGTAAATTAATATTTGATGAAAGTTTCAGTTTCTCATTCTGTTCCTTCTGCATATTACATTATGCAAAATCTAATAATGAAATTATATTTGTCGCGGTATTATAACAAGTTCTATTATAAGAACTGCGGACAAAAGTGAAAACTCAAAACCATGGAATATCTGTTCTTTTTTCAATTTCTACTTTTTTTTAAATGTTATACGAGGCAAACGAACATGTTGGTCACCTGATGTTAAGTGATTACCACCATCCATAGACACTTGCAATATCAGGAGAATCGCAAGTGCGTTGCCGGCCTGTGTTGAGGAGGGGCAGGAAGGGGAAGGGAAGAGGAGAAGTGGGCCTCCGGCGCTCTCACTGACCGACCGAAACGTAACAATGCACGCACTGTTACTTCACGTCGGTCTTCTGTGAGATTGTGGCACTACACCGAACGAGTCGACCCATTCATGCTAAAGTCAGTAATAGCTTCAGCGTTGCTCCACCACCTACAAAATCAAATATAGCCTGAATTATTTCAATTTCGTAATTTGTATATTAAAATTTTAAATAGCAGTCTAGTTTTCAGATTTATAGGCACCACGGAAAATAATTTTATATTTTGATAAAGATTACTAATTAATCAAACATATAATGGGCTGCAGAAGCTCAAAAGAAAATATCAATATTAATTATACACAAGCTGTCATACTACGCATCGCAATATATATTACGTATAACTAGTTCGACGCATACGCAATACGTCACAAGCATGTTGAGGTCATCGGTAACGCGAACCCTTAAGTAGTTCCCCTAGGAATAAAAAGCGCTCAACACGTTAAAGAAGTTTTCACTACGAAAATGTTACGATAGAGCTTCATCTAGTATAAAGTTTTGAGAAACTATGATTTTTATAATCACTACCCGTGTTTAGTCTGACGCAAGCGCGATACATCACGACCGTCTCGGTGACGCCTCACTAGCACGTCGCTGACGCGAACCCATAAATTTTTCTCCTATCAAAGACCGATCATTACGGCTGAAGAAGTTTTCAATCCAATAATTGTTATTTCCATTCAGTTCCCGGAAAGACTGGAACGTCTAGTGCCAAAGACTATGTAGAAAGTTTACACCAAAATTCCGTGGCAACCTTACTCTACGGGAAAAATAATGTACGAGTGCAACCGGTAAGAATACTTTATTATAATTATTACTAATATATTGAACTAATCTGTACTCTACACCTGTGTCTTCTACACTGACGTGACTGACGACGCAATTGCGACTGACGGCTCGCACGGACTAAAACCCCACGGTGTACCGTCAGAGTGTAATACCGAACTGCGGTGACTGTGTACAAGTGAAGTTATTGTGAAATAATATTATGCATCATAAATTCTAATATATCACAAAAACTCCATGGGAAGTTCTAAAAAGGTTCACAATAAATACTATTAAGTAATCGAAAATGGCACTAATAATCTAAAAGACTGGTAGCCAAAAAGAAAAATTAAAAAAAATAAACCACACCTTTCCAGAAGGACACGGAGGAACCAATGCCAGGTTATCTCAGCCTTCACCAGACTGCCGCTGGGCTTGTTATAAAATGGACACCAAATCAACTTATGAATGGATATGCCGAAAGCGAGAGTGTTGACAAAAGGTTTGTACCTCAAAATAGCCAATTGTTTTTACTTTTTCTTCAATCTCTTGTTCATTTTTACAAAAGTCATTGTTTTCATTGTAATTTATCAGATTATGTTGCTTTATGCCTTGATCCGGTATATAGATTTTCGCTTTATGTATTGATGTATGTATTGTAGTTAGAAAAAGCATTGATATCTATACTAATATTATAAAGAGGTAA
Source organism: Antheraea mylitta (assembly GCA_014332785.1). NCBI lineage: Eukaryota > Metazoa > Arthropoda > Insecta > Lepidoptera > Saturniidae > Antheraea > Antheraea mylitta. The sequence goes on from JACEII010000190.1 coordinate 196,965, forward strand.
AGTTTGTGACATTGTAGGAGGTAATCTCAGGAACTACTGTTCCGATTTGAAAAAAATCTTTCAGTGTTATATAGCTCATTTAACGTGAAAGGTTATAGGCTATCATCACGCTAAGACCGATAGGAGCGTGACATCAAAGAAAAATGTTTCAAAATCGGGATGTTTTTTCCTCTTGAGAGCTTCCGTTGCGTGTTAGCGTTAGCCTAAAGTAAATATTACTATGATTAAATTCCTTACATTCATATGATCTATAAATAAATAAATCAGAAGGAGTTTGTAAAGTATTACGTAAGAAATGCTTTCTTATAAGAGTTAAGTGGTTATGAAAAAAATTATCAAAGTTCATTTTAAACTGTTAAAAGTATTTAAGAGAGTGCAGACATGCGAGAAATAAATTTAAAAAGCAACCTAAATTTAATCCAGATAAAGTATATTGAACCGACAACAGCTAGGTTTATAATAACAATTAAAGAAAAACTCTCGAAGAACGCCTTAAAATACCTATTTTCATATAACAGAAACTTTTTTAACAGCTTAGGTAAAACAAGTTTTTCTTAGATGTTATTTTTACTAACCCTGTAAGCCGTTCATTGAAAGTTACTTTTCAACTTTATTTGTTCTTAATTTGCATGTTTCTTTCAAACATTTTTCGTTTGTTTTTCACCTTAAATTTTAAATTTCATTCGAAACATTTGTTAGCTTTATTAAATGTAATTCTTTTAGATAGAAATGTAAATAACATTGCTTTTAAAATGGATGTATTAAAATAGTAGTTTTAAAATAGATAGATTGTTTTTATAATTATTCCACAAAGAGCTAACTTTAATGAACGCTTAGTAACTTTGTGATTTAGACTGCGTGTGTTTTTTTTATCGTTAAATGTGTAGCTTGCTTCGTTGTCACCTAGTGCATGCATCTGCGTGTCAAAATTCGTGTATTCTGTGCAGTACCGCACCGTGCACTGTCTTTAGGAGGAGGTGTTCTGGACCTCTTTGTGTTGATTGGTACGTTACACTATATTTTATGTTCTAACTAACCGATAACCAGCCGCTTCGCTGTGTATTAGATGAAATTTCGATTTAAAAACCCCCCTCGGCAGCGGCTCAAGCCTAGGTCCGTTCCCGTGGAATCCTTGATTGCGCTCCGGGTCACCTGATGTTAAGTGATCATCACCGTCCATAGACACAAGCAACACCAGGGGAGTCGCAAGTGCATTGCTAGGCTATATTTAGGGGACTGGAGGAATTGGGAAAGGGGGAGGAGAGGTGGGGACGTGGGTCTCCGGTGCTCTCACTGACCGAACGAAATACAACAATGCAAGCACTGTTACGTCACGTATGGTTTTCTGTGGGTCGGGTGGTACTACCCCGGGCGAGCTGATCCATTCATTCTGAAATCAATAGTAACTTGTACGTGGCTCTAACACTACTACAATCTTTATACACTATGAAATTTTTTAGCGTATACTGGGCTATGTCGCTTCAAGTGTGCGTGTGGGAAGTGGTTTATGTCCACGTACATAGGTCGCAAAGTAGCGATGCACTCATATTAGTCGGTCAGGATGGAGTCCAGAGGCCACCTATTCATTTCCCAAAAGGTATGTTTTGAACTTCATTAAAGGATTTCCCTAACTTAAATACATTAAAAAAAAATTCTTAAATATCATCTAATTATTCTTTTTTTTATATCAAAGGAGGCAAACGAACTGGTGGGTCACGTGATGTTAAGTGATCACCACCGTCCATAGACATTAGCGACATCGGGGAATTCGCAAGTGCATTGCCAGCCTGTATATGGGAGAGGGGGAGGGGAAAGAAAGGGAAAGAAGGAAAGAGGAATGGAGGTGGACCTCCGGCGCTCTCACTGACCGAACGAAACACAACAATGCAAGCATTGTTATTTCACGTCGGTTTTCTGTGAGAGAAGTGGTACTACCCCGGACGAGTCGACCCATTCATGCTGGAACCAGTAATAGCTTCAGCGTGGCTCTACCACCTATTCTGGATTGTTACACTACTTATCTGTTAAAGTAGGTTTGCTAATTTGAAAAAACTATAAAAGAGCGCAAACTACCGATTCTGTTTTATATTCATAATCTAAAATGTATATAATTATCTACTAATATTATAAAGAGGTAAAGATTATGAGTTTGTGACGTTGTGGAGGGTAATCTCAGGAACTAATGGTCCGATGTAAAAAATATATCAATGTTATATAGCTCATTTATCAAGGAAGGTTATAGGCTGTTATATCATCACGCTAAGACTAATAGGAGCGGAGCACCAATGAAAAATGTTTGAAAATCGTTTTTTTTTTATTCTTGAGAGCTTCCGCTGTGTGTTAACATTAGCCCAAAGTAACTATACTATTACTACGCGGACGAAGTTGCGGGCAGAGGCTAATAGTATATAACTTAATGGTGAAGAAATAACATAATTATTTTTTTATTACAAATAAAATATATTCACATAGAAAAATATACATTCAACATTTATATTTTAAATACATTTGGCAACATAGTTCCAATCATGATGCTCTCGATTCCAGGAGGACATTTATTAACTTTTCTCAGTAATTTGGAGACGGGTCTTTTGCCACACGGTCAGCTTGATCCACCTTTGTGGTCGCAACGTGGTACGGGGAAGGTAAGTTAAATTATAATTTTTTAAATAAATCTGACACTAATGCAACCTCTGTAATTTTTCAGTTTTTTTTATTCATACAAGGCAAACGAACAGGCGAGTCACTTGATGTTAAATGATCACCGCCGTTCATAGACACTAGCAGCACTAAGGGAATTGCAAGTTCGTTGCCAGCGTGTGTTTGGGGCGAGGGACGAGGGAGGAGGGAGAGGAGCCTTCGGCGCTCTCACTGATCGAATGAAATGCAACAATGCAAGCACTGTTACTTCACGTGGGTGTTACTGGGGGTCGGGTGGTGCTACTCCGGGCGAGCCGACATATACATGCTGATACCAGTAATAACTTGAACCTTATAATAAATTATATTATATTACTTAATAAGACTATATTATTTAAAGAAATTTGCAGGTATTTGGTCGAAGTAAAAACAGGAGACGTCCAATGCCAAGTCTATGTGAGAGTGGTGAAACAGAGGAGGCTGAATGGGAAGAGTCTGCCGGAGACTACGTATTTCGTATAGTAAATAACGCTATTGGCGACAGAGAAGGTAATACTTATTTTTATTGTTTATAACCCTCTAATCTATATAGTACATAAATATAAATTTATTCATGGAATCTACGGATTTTACATAGAAAAGAAAAAGACACGCTATAATCCGCAAAAAAATTTTTTGCTCGCTCCGTATTTACCGTTAAGTTCGGCCTTGCGCATAGTACAGAAAATAACAATAACATGTAATTAACAACAACGCTCTTTTGAACGTGATGTAATAATACACATTGTGGAGAAAAAGGGATCTCAAAAGTACATGTTGGAAAAGCTATTCGTGCTACAGATTTTTACTTGAAGTTGATTCCTAACAATGCGAGTAATAGGAGTAAAATGGCGTATCTCTTTATCTCTCTCTCTCTCACTCTCAGACGTATATGCCTCTTTCTCTTTACTGTGTTTTATGTTATAATATGTAAATAAAAGTAAATTATCTAATTTTACAGTCCTCAGATCAGCCAAAAAGATTAACAAAGGCTGTATCAAATTTGCAAAAAAAGGTTGCCTGGCAGATGTGAAGCATCGATACTGTTTTGTATAAGTTATATGCCTAAAAGAACAGATTACGACAGGAATCAGCTATGGCATAATGAAAAGTTAAAGCATTACCAATTAATTCCATAAAATAATGAGTGTTTATTTATTTTATTACATCAATATTCATAGCTATTAAGTAAATATAAAATACAAAAATTCGTCTAGGCGCAAGCGCGGCGTGCTTGGCGGTATTTATCAAAGAGCGCTAGGTCGTCGGCGCGTTCCGCGTGACACTAGTAGAACGAGTGGCTAACAAAACAATTTGATTCTTATGTTTACACTGATAGGATTGCATGTTTTTGAGTGTTTCGTTTATAGTGCAAAGTTCATGTTTTGCGTCGCCACGTCTCGCCAACAATCAGGTATATCCGCGCCTATAAATGTTTCACATCAATAACGTATAAGTTGTTTGTAATTTTCGTTTTTAGCTAAACAACTTTTGTCTTCTCCATATAGCAATACGTCATTCGCTTTTGGAGCGCGCTATCCAATCACCACCGCGAACTCCTCGTCGACCATTGGCATCTACCTCTACAACATCGTCCGACTCATCGACCATGTCAGTCGATTGTCCTCCATCCGCTAGTATCAATGGTCACCCTCAAATGATACCCGTTGCACATCAACCTGTCGAGCAGGTAAGAGAGAATGATATTATAACTACATAATACTTTGACAAAACAAATGGCACTATAACCCACACATACGTATAATAATATTGTAACGCCACATTGTCTTAGATAAAATATGGAAGTGAGATGGCATATTCTCAATATCGGTGGGCGCTATCGATGCGCTTACGACGTATCTACAACTTCTTAATTATAATATTAGTGGTATTAGACAGCTGTGTGTAGTTTTTTTTTATATCATAGGAGGCAAACGAACAGATGGGTCACCTGATGTTAGGTGATCACCACCGTCCATAGACACTTGCAACACCAGGGGAGTTACAAGTGCGTTGCCAGCCTGTGTTTGGGAGGATGGCGGGGGGGGTCTTGTTACAGGAAGGGAAGGAGGAAGGGGAAGGGGAGGTAGGTGGGTCTCCGGCTCTCTCACTGACAGAACGAAACGCAACAACCCAAGCACTGTTACTTCACGTCGGTTTTCTGTGAGAGGGTGGTGCTTCCCCGGACGAGCCGACCCATTCGTGCTGAAAACAATAATAGCTTCAGCTTGGCTCTACCACTACAAAATAGACAAAATTGACATAGTGTCAATTTCGTACTAAGATCTAATTGTTTTGTCTAGTCGGCTTCAATCGAGCTGGTGTGCAGTACGATGCGTCGTCAGATTATTTCACGCGCGTTCTACGGCTGGCTTGCGTACTGCAGGCACTTATCCACAGTTAGGACCCATCTTAGTGGTCTGGTTCATCCTAATATAATATCCAGAGGTAAGACAACACACAGCTGTAGGTCTTCTCAGAAGTATAGTCGCAGCTTTAAGATTAAGGCCTGGTCAGAACACTTTGGTGGAATCGCCAGTAGGAGAACAGTTAAGAATATCTCCCTGTTGTATTTCTCATTATATTTCCTTTATTTTTTCTTTTGTAGCTACCTATTGATGGGTTTTAGTGTTATCGATGAAAAAAGAATTTTTTTCTTGATGACCGTAGTTGTACCATCGGATGAAGACTCATAAATATAATTATACAAATTAAATATACCATCGTTCTATTGTAACACAGCTGATATGTATTTTTGTATGACGAAGTGTACCTATAAACCGATATTCAACAAACAAGCTCCAGTGCCAAATAAGGTTCATACACGACTATACTTTATATTGTATGGACAGTATAAGCACAGTATATATATAAACGACAGTATGGAAACTATATATATACGCGCGTACCGGCATACTCATACAAACATGTGCATCAACGAGATCCCTAAGGGGTTTTCGCGGTGCTGTCCATAGAATACTTCTTAAAACTTCCCGTCGATGCGCATGTTTATGTGAGTGTAGCGTTTTCGAGCGTTTGTAGGTAGTTTTCGTACTGTCTCTCATATTCATATTGTAGTATAAGTGAATATTTAGATTATCTATGTATACCTGAGCAATAGGTTTATTATGTATTTTATAACTGCAATATTATCATCATCACATCAGCCTGTAAAAGACCCACTGCAGTTGCTATAGGCCTCTTCCCGAAGGAAGGTATGAACGTAATCACCACGCCAGCCCAAGATGTATTGGCAGCTTTAAACTCTCGAAGAAACCCATAATTTAATATTTTCCATCATAAAGTCTTAGTTTTAGGTTTTTTGACGATATTTCCTTCATAGTCAGCCGATAGTGCTATCAATTGAATTGAGTAAATGTACGAGAATTTTGAAAAGAAACTCGAGCACTTTGGCCAAATGTGTTTAATATGTTAGGTGTAATTTATAACCTCTTATATTGTTTGATCGTAGAAGGTACAGAATTGGGCCTTACGGAACAAATCTGGCGATCCATGATGGACGAGCAAGGAGCTGTTAAAGACAAAGATGAAGTTTATCGCATAGTTTATTATGGAGGTGTACAGCATGAAATACGGCGAGAATTGTGGCCATACCTCTTTGGTTATTACGAGTAAGTATTATAATTATACTACTATCTTTTCGACGCGGTTTTGGTCGTGCTAATGTCGATAACACTCGAGGACAATACTTTTTTTTCTGGATGATAAGTACCTTAATTTTTTTTGGGTACCTACCTCTAACAATAGCTATATAAGTTTCATTGTATTTAACAATGTTGATGTTGAAGTTTATAAATCGTCCATATTTATTTTAATTTTTAATGTGCACAATTAAAATATCTAATAGAGTGATAACATTTATTTCCAGATTTGGTTCAACAGCTGCCCAAAGGACTGAACAAGATGCAGCGTGTCGAAGGCAGTATGAGACAACAATGTCGGAATGGCTTTGTGTAGAGGCAATAGTTAGACAGAAGGATAGAGAAGCAACAGCTGCCTCAATAGCTCGCCTAACACAGGCAGAGGGTAGGCTAAAGCCAGTAGAAAACGTTGACGCAGGCGAGGTTAGTAAAACTTATGATTTTTATCATCTTCATTACCATGAATCCAACCTATTTCTTCATATATATACAACAATCAATTGCGGAATGTAGCATCAATTCAAAACAATTGCATCTAGTTAGCTTATTCTCTTTTTGCTGTCTATATTTCTATGAAAGAACTAGGTTTATATGAAGTCATACGGAAGAAGTGAAAATTTTGAGTGAAAATCTCCATATTAAAAAATGCGAGTGAGTTAGTTAAATACTAGACAGTAGGAATATCATCGTTCCGTTTTTTAGTTCAAAATTTATCGTACTACAAAGGGAAGATCTTATCCCATTTTCTTCGTTACTACATCCGTACGAAGCCTGGATAACAACTAGTAGCGTTATAAAACAATACACAAAAAATACAGAGTTTATATATATAAAACAGAACATTAAGTATTGACTGATACTTTACAAAACAATACAAAAATTACTTTGCTATTGTATCAAAAGTTTGAATATGAAAGCAATTAATGTATATGTATTTCATTTCTAAAGGTATTTGAAGACGATTGCAGCGTTATATCAGATAATCCACCGATAGTTTCTCCTGAACCCAGTGAAAATGAACAAAAGAAGCTTGATGCTAAACCGATTTTGTCACGAGCACCTAGTATAGACGAAGTGGATAACATTGAAATGGATTCTGAGGAAAAAGATAATGTTAAAGTTAACGGCGAAACAGACCAGAATTATGATAAGGAACAAGAAAGCCTAAAAGATTCAGATGAAGATGATGACGCGCACATTAAGAGCGTTGTAGAGAACCCCGATATGAGACGAGAGAGTATAGCAGAAATAAAAAGGCTTGCTGAAGGTATCGTTCAGAAGGGTGATGGAAGAGGATTATTATGTAGTGTTGACAGTGGTAATGTGAATTTTAACGGCAGTGATTTAAAGTCTTCTATAGACGACACCCAGGAGAATTCGCATCAACAGTATACGAGTGTTATTATAACAAATCCGTCTGTTGACTTGGCGCCCTCTGGATCTCCAGCTTCGGGTGGAACTACTGGTAACATTCTTTGATTTTAGTTGGAAATACTATATATTTATGTAAAAAAAATTAATTGCCAAATTTACATCATTGTATTCTATATAATGCTGCACCTATTTCGGTAAATCTTTTTATGTTTTGTTTGTAATTGCCAGATCAAGTTTTGCATGAACGAGAATGCTTGACAAATTGTACGCGTAGGTGAAAAATTTGGGTTAACATTTTCCATGTAGAAAGTGCACTCACTCACTTTTGAGGTAGACAGAAAGTATTAGGAAGTTCGTAAAAAATATTAACAAATTGACGTTCAATTGGTATTTACACTTTACACAGTGGTATTGTGAAGGAAAGTTTTGAAACCATTTTCCTATTTTCTTCGTTAATATAAAAGGGAACATACACGGACAAAAATAGGAAGTGTAGATACTTACTCTGATGTTTGTTATATATTTATATTAAAAAAATCCACAGCAAATGTCAGTCCATCTCGAAGTCCTTTAGGCGTGGTACGTGAAGAGTCACATTCAGCTGGAGCATCATTCGATACTCTTGAGCCGACAAACGACCAGCGACCTGAGAATCGATCAAACTGCGTTTCGCCTGCTAGTTCAAATGGAGGAGTTTATACTGTGAGTACAACAAAAGTATTGTAGAGTTCATCTTCTACTTCTTCCTTTGTTTATGAATTGCACTTAGAATGACCCTCTTTAATTTTTGATTGATTATTTATCTTTTCGCTATTTCTTTCTGAGTTACGATCGATTAATTTGATTTCAGACAATTTTCTAATACAATCATTATATGATTTGAAATTAATTGAGAGTATCTGGACGACCGAGCCTAGCTCGGTTCTTTAAAAACATCTTTTAATTAAAATAAACTGTTAATTTTGCCTCACAAAATTAACATATTTCTACCAAATAAAAAGTTGTATAGAAAGTTATCTCTTCTGCACGAATTTTCGAAGCAACCGATTTCCATCTGAGCTATTTTTGTTTTGACAGCGTCGGCGCGATTTACCTTTATATTCTAGCTATGCTTTTTATTGCCTGAAAACTCATATAAAAAAATTACATAAATGAAATCTAGCTAGATCGATTTATCGTCCCCGAAACCACCTATATACTAAATTTCACGGTAATCGCTGATGCCGTTTCTTAGATCCTGAATATATAACAATATAAAAAATTACAAGAATTGCTCGTTTAAAAGTATTACAGATAGATTATGAATGTATTTTCAAATTAACCTCGTTGGTAAATTTTTCAGAATGAATTGGTGGATAGCTTTGCACTGAACCTTCATCGAATAGACAAAGATGTACAAAGGTGTGATAGAAACTACCCATTTTTTACTGAGGATAATCTTGATAAGCTTAGAAATATAATGTGCACGTAAGTAATGTATTAGTAATACATTTGGATTTTATATTTTTGCTCTTGGTTTTTACTTTGTTGTTGGCAAATCTCGTATTAAATCTTATCACCGCATTTTTATATATCCAGCAGCCATGAAAAACTAAGCAATGATTAAACAGCTTAAGAGTTGTGCCGTAAAAGAAGCTGGAGTATATAATTGCTATTTCGAGATACTAGCCAATTTGGCTTCCAATAAAGTATTTTAATGTAGCTTTGTAATTTAGAAATTTGTCGCTATTCGTTTCTTTCCCTTTGCTCAGTTTTACATAGAAAACCAAACTGCGATTAATATTATGTTTGATAGTCTGTTCTTTCAAAATACGGCGCGAATGCATCCGCGTGCTTCTTGTTCGTGGTTCAATATTTAGCGTGTTCGAACACCGCAGTGACCGATGTACAGTCATCGATATTTGATTTGGCAAGCCCCAGACGAAGAGTGAGATAGCCAACTAAGTTCCGTTTCATACGACGCTATCTTTGCCTACTGCGCTGTGCGAAAGAGAGAACACTTTAGCTGATTTTAACCACATATCTCGTTCTTCTCCCCGAAGTGCCAAATCAAAAACCAGGTATTGTAGGTTCGGACTTTTCCAACGAGCCAAAACTTGCGATAAAGTGAAACATCGTGATGAAAGCATTACATGGTGGTAGGGCTTTTTCTAAGACTGTGTATCTAGTTACCACCTAGTTGAAACTTTGCTATTATATGTGTGTTCTAACTGTTGCACTTAAGAGCCAGTTCACCGCTCTAAGTTTACCTTGCTCATTGTGGTCTAAAACACACGATCTTTTAAAATCGGATGAGATTGTGAACAAATGTTATAAACTCTATTATTTAATCCTCATAGATTCTATAGCAGTTAGAAAAGTTGCAATATTATTTCTAGATATGTGTGGGAACATTTAGATACGGGATATATGCAAGGCATGTGCGATTTGGCAGCACCCTTACTAGTGTTAATGCGCGAAGAAGCACCAGCTCATGCGTTATTCACTAAGGTAATGGAGCGAGCTAGAGACAATTTTCCCTCAGGACAAGCAATGGATGCGCATTTCGCTGATATGAGGTAATCGAACAATGTTTTACTTAGTTTAAATTTTCAGATCTGTCCCCGTCAATTTGTTTTTATTATTATATTTGTGATTAAATAATTATGTTCGCCTATGGTTGTATGAAATTAATAATAAGATTATAAATCTATTTCGGGAATTATTACAAACTGGTTGGAATTCTATATTTTTTCTTTATTACGATTATTAACAGGCTTAAAGCCTAAGATTCCTATATTCCAATACGGCACAAAGGCAACTTTATGACAAAACTTGATTTTAATAATAATCATTTTATGATATACAATGTAGCTTTTATTTACAGGTCATTAATTCAAATATTAGATTGTGAGCTATACGAGCTGATGCAGTCTCACGGAGATTATACACATTTCTATTTCTGCTACCGTTGGTTCCTTCTCGACTTCAAACGGGAATTACTTTATCAAGATGTAAGATACGAACGCAGTTCTGTTTATAGAATCAAAAATGTTTAGTTTGGAGTTTTTGGTTGAATCTTATTCTTTCATGTAGTGGAATTTATATTCTACTCATAATTTTGTGTTCTTTGACTCTATATTTTGTAAAATTGGTGCTATTTTACGTAATATTGTTAGTTTATTATGCAAAAGTGAAGTGAATGGAAAATAATACTTCTTCTTACGACTGAAATACTTTTAATTTTAAATATACTTCTTATGATAAAGCAATAAATACATTCTTATTTTATTGAAGGTGTTCGCGGCATGGGAGCTTATATGGGCTGCGCGGCATGTAGCTTCCGAGCATATGGTGCTCTTCATAGCACTGGCGTTGCTAGAAATCTACCGTGACGTCATCCTAGCAAACACTATGGATTTCACTGACATCATCAAGTTTTTTAATGGTAAGTGTTCTTATATCCGGAGACAATGTGTGTCTATCTATCTAATACCTTTAAACGAGCAATTCTTGTATATTTTTATATTGTTATATATTCAGGATCTAGGAAACGGTGTGATCGATTTCCGTGAAACTTAGTATATAGGTGGTTTCAGGGACGATAAATCGGATTCGAACTGGGGTTTAACGGATTTTCGAAGCAGCCGATTTCCAACTCAGCTATTTTTGTTTTGCCAGCAGCGGCGAAATTTATCTATATAATCTAGCTATCTTTTTTAATTGCTTAAAAGCTAATTTAAAAAAGTTTTCTATGAATTAAAATCTAGTTAGATCGATTTATCGTCCCCGAAACCACCAACATACTAAGTTTCACGGAAATCGCTGACGCCGTTTCCGAGACCCTGAATTGATAACAATACTGAATATAAAAGTAAATTTTCAAAAATGAGAATTAACCGACTTCAATATTGATCAGAGGCATAAAAATAAGGCACTAAAAACCGGAAAATAAATAGTTTATCAAATTAACCAAATTTAATGAAACATATGAATATGTGTGCTACCAAGAGATGTAATGGAAGTCGGTGCCAACCGAAAATCATACCATCTACATCTAGGTACAAAGGCAAAAATGGGACCACACGGGAAGCACTAGCTTTCAAATAAAGAAAGAATCATCAAAATCGGTTCTGCCAGTCCAAAGTTATGAGGTAACAAACATAAAAAAAAAACATACAGTCGAATTGATAACCTCCTCCTTTTTTTGAAGTCGGTTAATAAATATACAAGAATTGGTCGTTTAAAGGTATTAGATAGATTAAGCTAATATTAATTAACAGATATGAGATTTTGCAAGTAACATTGAAAGTAAAAATGAATGAGAATATTAATAGAATAAGCCCGTATAAAATTGATTTGTAACTTATTTAATTACTATTGAAATAGCATGTTGTTTTCAGAGATGGCCGAACGTCACGATGCTTCCGCTGTTCTATCTCTGGCGAGAGATCTTGTTCTGCAAGTTCAGACTCTAATAGAGAACAAATAGAGGTTATTATTGATACGATTGTAGATCACGGTGACCTCTAAATAGTGATCTAATTATTATTAGAGAACGTTGATACGTTTCATACATTTACTGTGTGATATCACAAATTAGTTTGTAGGATATTATCAGAGTATTTTACTTTGCAATAAAAAAAAACTAAGCTTATATAAATTGTGACGTGTATTGTTTTTCATGTTTTTTTCTTCGTACATTACATATAATACAATTTATTTCTAATATATTTCGATTTTTAATCTATAGATAAAGGTCCCGTTCAATGTTCAAGAAAGTAAGTAAACAGGTAACATTATATTATTATAATAAAATGTAGCTATAAATTAAAATAAAATAATATATATAAAATATTTTTATTGAACGGTAATTAATATGATTTATTTAAATTTATGTGTACTTAAGTAGCTGCAAGCGTTTGTTTTATTCTATTTTTCTGGAATTACATATATTTAAGAGTCGATAAATTTTATGTTTTTTTTTTCTTTGTTTTATCGTAATTTTCATTAAAAATAAGTACCATATGACCCAATAGTAGTCGGTCGAAAATGACTATAATACATTTTTCTTTGACTGTGTAAAAAACGATGTATTTTCTCGAAATGATAGGAAATAAATTCATCAGAGTACGTCAATAAAACAATGCCGATCGTCGTTATTTATGTCGCCCATAATTATAGTCGAACCAAACAGAATTCCTGGAATATCACGACCCGTCAATTTCTTTGGATAAGTGAAGTTACGAGTGGAAGAAAGGCGAGTGAAGTGTCACAAACTTGTAATTTTACAGAATTACAATCCAAACTTGGTTATTATATCTGATTATATTATATATACCGCTTAGATAATTTGGATATATTAATTCCTAAGCCTATTTCCGTTAACCTTATAAGAACAGAATACGTATATGGGCATAATACTTTTTTTCTCGAACTGTCTATGCTATTGACCTAACAAGGTCTAACAGCTTAACCGGACTTCAGGCATAATACTTTCATTTAGGTCATAAAATGAGGAATAAAAAAAAATTCATATCACCTTCATCTACTCATATTTTCAATTCTAATGTCACAAAAATTATGATATTCGTTCGCTAAGGATTAACCAAAAAAATAATCAAGTGTATAAATTATATTGTTGAGTAATACATTGACTATCTGAAATTATTTTTAACACCATATTCATGTATATTGAATATTGAATGAATGATTGGCGAATAAGGTATATCTTTTGTAGAACAATAAAGTATACATTTGTTTTATTCGTTTTTCGTACTTATGTACGAGTATATAATTATTCTGTAAATTGCAGTAACTTGAACTAATTACTTCAAAATAGAAATAGATGCTTACTGTTTACTATACTGTTATTAATCTATTATTATGTATTTATTACGGACATGTACATTTATGTTTTAAATCCATATCATATTTGAATCTACATTTCCCTGTGCCTTCTTAAGCGACCATCATCAAAAATATCAATCCATATTTAAGACATTTGATCAATTACTTGATATCAGGGTACGTTGAAAAAATAGTATAAAGCCAAAAACTAAACAATTTTACTATATGTACTTCAAAGATGTTAGTTAAATATCTATTTACACATTCATTATTATGAATCTACTATTATTAAACACATACAAATTAAACGCTGTTTCGTATTATATATACGTGTATTTTGAGTCTGTATTCGGATGATTGACGCGTGTTTATCCTAATGCAAATATCTGATAGTTTTATGTTTATTCTGCGATAACATTAAATTTTATTAATACTAGAAAACCCAGTTTATGTGCATGTATTATTCAGATTACTATTTATTGTTATCTTTATCTATAAGGGTGTTGTCTATGCTTTCAAATAAAGTAATATAGGAATATGTATGAACAAATTAAGATATTGAAAAATATGAATACGATATGAAACAATTTACTTATTTTTGTTAATGGTTCTGGTGACTTAGATTTCTTCTGTTAACGAATTAATCTGTGATTACTTTAAAACGTTGACCCGAAATGTGAACTATAACGTTTTATGTTTGTTAGTTGCTTTAGAACTACGAGTATGCAACTTTGTATGTTTGTTTTGTCCTAAAAATTATACACGAAAATGAAATAAAAACAAGATGGCGCGTTTCAAAATGGCCGCCATAAATATTGAAAAAATATTTAACGCATTTTTATAAAAAGCTTGTTTTTAAGAATAATTATTTTTAAATATTAGTTTGACTATCGTGCGATTATAAAAATATTTATTTTTAAATATTCATCTACTTTGATTATCGTATGTACGATTAAGGCTCAATAATCTTTTCTGTTATTATTGCTAAATAAAATATTTCGATTTACATGATTAAAAATAAAAAGAATCTTATATATGTACCTATATAAAGTTATGAAAATATAGATTCATAATTTTGATAATTTGTATTCAGATTTATTTATCAACTATAAATAATTAAAGTGATTATATTATAAGATGGTGTGGTTATAGAATCCTCGTTTTATATTAATCAATGTTAGATTAGATATTAAACTAAAATTATTAGCGCTTCCAATGTTTTCTTATAAAATATTTACTAAATTATTACTATTAATCATTTCATTGCTATATTTATATAGGATTTCCTAGAATATTGAAACAATAATAACATTGCCAAAGAAAAAAAGAACAAAATTATATCGGATATTTACCCTCTCTTTAATAAAGCATAGATATTCTTTAATTGTGATGGTTATGGTCTTCAAAAATATATTACAGTTCCCGCGTCGCATGGGTCATTGTTGATTCGGGTTCTACAGTGAGCAGGTAGAGGAAAGGAGACGTATCTCATTACCTTTACCAAAACAGTGTAGCTAGATGGTAATACTAGAATTTAATGTTTTGTGTAATTGAAAGTTTCTACAAATGGTCGTCAAAACAAAACAAAACAATCAAAGAAAGTAATTCAGCGTATTTTTTAAACTGTCTCTATTTATATCTTTACTAGCCTCTGCCCGCGATATATTTACTAGCCTCTGCCCGCGACTTCGTTCGCGTAGAATAGTTACTTTGGGCTAGTGATAACACGTAGCGGGTTTCAAGAAAACAAAACCCCGATTTTTAAACATTCTTCATTGGTGCTCCGCTCCTATTAGTCCTAGCGTGATGATATTATAGCTTATGCCCATACCCGATAAATGAGCTATATAATACTGAAAGAATTTTTCGAATCGAACCAGTAGTTGCTAGGACGTTTTATAAGCTCGCAAACTAGCTACCACCCAGAATTTGTCGTCTCTCTGTGGGCAAACACTTGTTTTTGCTGTGTCCCAGCAGCTTCGCAGAGTCGGCAAACGCGAAAATCTGTATAGTAAAAAGAGATACAAATTTTATACACGAAGATACTGTGCGTTACCTCTATCCTGCATTTTTTTTTTACGTGGAGAAATTCATTATGGGTACCCACCCTCTCGGGGGAGAGAGTGGGTTATGTCCGACTCGTACGGACTAAAACCCCACGGTGTACCGACAGACTGTTATTGTTGGGGCGGCGTGGGATCGAGCTTGCTAATCACCTTGTAGAGCCGCTCCAACGGTCCGCCCGGCGGAAGGTGACCGCCCTCGGGCCTCCCTCAACTCCAGTCTCTTCGCCTCAATTTCCCTGGGAGTCAGAGGCTCCCTGCTACGTTTCCTCGCCGCCATAAATTCGTATACGGCGGCGAGAACTCCTGCCTCCAGCTCCCAGGGAAGAGAGCCGGCGCATGGTTTATGCCTTCGGTAGAGGTAGCAATCGCAATTAACATTTTTCTAAGTATATTCTAATGCTCACCCTGTTAACTATCGCACTCGAGTAAAGAGTTTGTCGCGATCAACTTATTGGCATATTTCTTGACACCCAAATCGCTTTCTATCCTCGACCTTATTTAACATCAATTGATATAGCTGCTTAATGATTAATTAATTAAAATATGTTTAAGGCATTTTCATAATATCTCTAGACTGTATAAAAATAAAAGTGTTTAGGTCGATACGTACAATACACAGGTTATTGTTTTAAATTAAATGAATTTAATCGCTCGAATCGATCTAAAATCATTTTAAAATCTAGAAATATATAGACGGCATTTTCATATACTAATTAGATTAGATTTTCACTATCTAACTGTACCGTAGATAAACGTAAAATACATATTATATCAATAAAATAAAATTATACAAAAATGAATTTAGTATAATAATATTAATAATAATTATATAAAATTATCAATCGTAAGGTATTGATTGAATAACCTATATATTTATTTACTACTGATTGAGTCTTCTATTCTTATAGTGTTTATAAAAAGATATATGTATACCCTATTGTAATTTAAATGTATTTATACTAGTCGTTTTGTTATAAAAATCTATCGATGTCTATGAAAATATTGTGATTGTTATACGCTTAATATAGTATTAACAGCAACAAATATATATTACCAATATAACTGGCCTAAGATATAATCCGAGACGAATGTTATGATCCTTATTACAATCTATTAAGAGTTATTTTTCTTTATTTCCAAATAATCACCCTTTCGAAGTGTTTTGTACAACATCTACAAGGTCGAAATTAATTAATTCTTCGAGATTCAGTAAAAAAAAAAACAAAAAAAATGCATTTTTTATTAGTAACAGTTACTAAAGAGAAAAAAATGTATTGAGAAACGGAGAAGGAAGATGTACTTAACTGCTCTATCTCTGTATAAATATTATAGAAAATTGAATTTATGTCAAAAAAAATTTAAACATGTTTAGTTTTACAATAGACGGGAAATAGCTATTAATCTATATCAAAATGAAATAGAATTCGTATTTACCACATAATTATGATGGCTAGTTTCTGACTTTAGTTAAATTAAATTAAATCAAGGTGTTATTCTACGTGGTGTAGTGATAATGAGTTATAATATTGGGCCAAATATCTATATGTGTATTATGTAACAGCTGTTTATTTGTCATAATGTGAACTACAGTCCTCATTAATCTTTTTCACCGCTCCGGAGGTTCGGCTATTTACGCTTAATGTACTTAAGAGTTTATTATATATTACAGGAATATAAAATTGGGATGTCTTTTATAATTATTTTGTCTCGATTTCTCTAAATTTGTGTTATGCACACCAATTGTCAGAGCAGTTTAAAAGATTGGTGAGTGATGTATGTTTCTTTTAAAATTAAATGGCCGTGTGTGCAATTGTATCCTATATATTATTACGTAATAACCTCAAAATTAAATAGTTGAGAAAAATAATGAAGTTTATGATTTGTTTTTTATTTACTTCTTCAAGAAGCTTTAGCTGGTTCATGAGAATGTATTATCATATATTATAATATAAATAAATATTTTCTTGTTTCTTGTGAATAATTCTAATCTTAATTATTTTTATAAATAATTTAATTTAAAATATGTTATTTACAAAAAGGATTTTTCTCTATGTTAGCTGATTTAAAGCTTAAATTGGATTATAAAATGTGTATAGAACGTATTACACCGAAAACAATGTAATTGGTTCAATATAAATCATCAATACCACCCATGCGGACGTTGACTTGTCTTTATAATAAAAAAATCCAAAAATTCAACGGTAGCGCCTTCTACCGTCCAATTGTGAATCCAAACCTTTCTCGAGTCCACCTGAACACTCACAATTTTTTTAATTAAAATCGGTCCAACCCTTTCGGACAAGTTCGGTGACATACACACGTATAGAAAAAAATGTATATATAAAAGATTCATAAAATCTAAATATGTATTTTACTGTGCTATTTTATATACTTTGTACACATCCTGCTAATTCCGTATATTAATTATTCTAATGAAACAGAAAGACATAATCTCAACATAAATGTATTGAATTGATATTGTCTTTCAGACTATGTTGAATACTAACCTTTGCCCGCGACTTCGTTCGCGTGGAATAGTTACTTTGGGTCAACGCTAACACGCAGTGGAAGCTCTCAAGAGGAAAGAAACCCGATTTTGAAACATTCTTCATTGGTGCTCCACTCATATTGGTCTTAGCGTGATGATATATAGCCTATAACCTTCCTCGATAAATGAGCTATATAACACTGAGAGAATTTTTCAAATCAGACCAGTAGTTCCTGAGATTACCTCTTACAACGTGACAAACCTTACTTCTTTATAATATTACTATAGATACAAAAAGCATTTTTCGTATGTATGGTTCAAAGCTCAAATTAAACAATAAAACGTGTATAGAACGTATAAGAATTAAAATTGTTTTATATATTTACTTGTCTCAAAAACATGAATTTATATAAAATCGATATAGTTTGTACACATTCTGCTAATTCCATATATTATTTACTCTAATGAAACAAAAAGACAACATCTCAACACAAATGTGTTGAATTGATATCGTCTTTCAAACTATATTGAATGTACGTCGATGGAATAAAACTTAAGTATATATTTACAATGTATTGCGTATATATTACATAAGTACCATTTATAGTAAACGTTTATTTGTATGAAAGTCATCTTGTCATTAAACACATTTCGATTTATTTGCATTGTTTTTTTCTTTGAAATGACCTAGATTAGGTAAGTCCCCTGGCAATCGAATGAATCACTGTATGAAACGACATTTAAATTGAAGTGAGAGAGTAGCGTTGTAAATTAAAAGGAAAAAATACATTGACAAGTTGCTAAATAAACCTTTTGAAGGACGTAAATAGCGTATTGTTTATATTATGCCAGTATTGCTGTTGTAAGAATATAAAATTGGGTGTGTCGTAAAGACACACGATAACAGTGAAACTTTATTATTTCAGAGAGAAAAATTAATTTAAAAAATAAAACAAAAAGCCAACGTAACGCGGTTTTTCTAGGCGGGCACCGATCCAAGTTTGACCGACCCCGTCCTTGCTTAATTTCAGTGATCACATGAGAGCCGCCGTTTTCAACACTTTAATGACACAGTGTTTACCTTCACCATTTTTTGTCACATAAAAATGTTAAAGCCCTCATAACAATTTTCACTATACTTCGTAGGGCGGTAAACATTTCTACTTGTGATAAAATTATGAGCGTGATTCGGCTAGTACTAAGTTATATAATTTAGTTTAATTGGAAAAATGGGAAAGTTTTTAGTTTTAAACACTTGAGACGATAAATTTACTTATTCCTATAAGAATTTTTAATTGCTGTTGATAACGACCAATAAACATCACTGAACGGTTTAATTTTTTTATATAAAAAACCACTTTTTGTAACATAAATATAAAAAAAACTTGAGAGGTGTCAAGGGACACCCGAATGGAACGAAGTTCCTTTCGATTAATTAGTGAAGGAATTGTAATAAAATTTTATTTTTTTTAAGTTATAATAATATTTTTTTTATTATTAACAAATATAATGTTATATAAACTTAATCAGTAGGCTCAGTTTTCGTAATAATTGGCTTGTGGTAACTGAAGTAGGAAACATATGTTTGGGATCATTATTATCTAGATATCTCTGATACTTAATGTTTAATTAAGTAGCAGGAGTACCTCCAGGAGAAGTCACCAGTCTGCTGGAGTTCAGTGCGTTATGGACAGAAATCGCCGGACAATTCTAGCGTTGTCGAGCAGGATGGCACGTTGGAGACTTGCTATAGTTAGTCTTTTTCGCAGTCCCAGCCGCCTAAGATATTTTTCGAGGTTAGTTGGGATTAGCCCGTTAACGGAGATAAC
>JACEII010000190.1:221891-245238 GCA_014332785.1 Antheraea mylitta
CGTGCTCACGCCCACGCCCGCGTAACCACAGATCGCGCCGCCGCGGTCTGGGGGTTAATTTCGCTCCCGCACACCCGATTAGGCCTCCCACGGCAGCGGCTCAAGCCTAGGTTCGATCCCTCGGTAGGGAGCCCTTGAGTGCGTTGCTTGCGCGATACGGTGACACACCCATACA
This sequence comes from Antheraea mylitta, assembly GCA_014332785.1. Lineage (NCBI taxonomy): Eukaryota > Metazoa > Arthropoda > Insecta > Lepidoptera > Saturniidae > Antheraea > Antheraea mylitta. The sequence goes on from JACEII010000190.1 coordinate 222,067, forward strand.
TCACTGCTACAACACTACACGATCACCTCCACACACGTGCACGCTTACACGCTACACATCTTGGTGGAAGGGTTATTTTTGTTAAATTTTTTCCCTTATCGAACTGAAAAACTCTCCAAATCGACAAAAATATATGGAAGAGTTGTTGAGGCGGATATGCTTGGTACACATATACGTTTCAACAACTCAAACATATATGAATAGTTAGCTAGGTTAGCTAAGTTAGGTCGCGATTTTTGCATGCAACGGGCAACAGCTAAGCCGAGGTGTGCCGTGCACCCTTGAGCTGGTTGCCAATATAAAATCGGCTGAGTGCCTTAAACGCTCGCCTTAGTAGTCCGGTGAAGCTGTTAAGACCTTGCTAGGTCAATAGCGTAGTCAGTTCGAGAAAAAAAAAAAAAACCCTTCTCACTTTCTTTTTCAAAGATTTCATTCTTGGGTATGTGAACTGCACACATGTATTTTTCATTCTTAATACACAGTCTAAATCTCTTTTGACAAATGTTGACAATTACTTGATTTACCATAGGACAAAAGTAGGATCAATAAAAAATTAAAACATTTTTAATCGATTACAATTTGTTTTTTTAAATATTTGTTCCCTCAAAAATTCGTTAGATATAAACCAATTTTGAGAATTATTTTTTTAATAGAAATGAGGTTTATTTCAATTTTATTAGAATTGAACCTTAGATATAGACTGCGTTCCAGTAGTAGCTCACAACGATCACGCTCACGATCGCGAGTTTTCCCGTTCCACTAGCTCTCGAGCGTTACAATCGTACACACTAGTGAAACGCATGTATGGGCGTTTTGAGCGTTCAGATAAATAATAGAAATGGCTATCTAGAAAAAATAAAGCAAAAGCTTTAAGAAGTTACCTGACAATTTATAAGTCTTAACAGTAAATTCGAATTATTATAAAAATTATCAAAACTTAATTAACATATTTCATTTCATATTTCATCTATGTATTTAAATACAATATCTTATTTATTATTTAATATTATTTACTGTATCAAATAATGACATTTTTAAGGTCGCCATCTTTATTGCGAATCCCGCCAATTTTGTCAACGCTCACGTCGACCCACGTCCAGACATGGGGCGTCGTGAGCTTCGCTCGAGCGTATGTTATGACGTCATCAATGACGTTTTCGGCACGACCGCAACGCTCGCAGTTGTCTAGTGGAACGGCGAAAACGGTGTTGTGAGCGTTGTGAACGCCTAATGGAACGCGCCCATAGAAGATACACTATGAAATTTTTCAAATTCAAATATGAAATGAACAGTCATTGAGACATCTGTAAGTCAAAGATTTTTTAGTGCATTTTTTAAAGTAATTTTTTATAAGCCCGTTTTATTTGCTCTTAAAACTTTCTGGTTTATCTACTTGTTGAATTTAAAAAAGTCGATTATTTCTACATAATATTTTCGTGAAAATAGTTTGATTCTTTCGAGAAAACTACGGTTTTTATTTAGAAATGTACGGTGTTATTACAAACATGTTAAATACGTATTGAATACTTGCTTTAAAAAGGTTACGTTTTAAATGCACTGCGCTCTCTGAATGTTCGCCATCTTGCTTTTTCGACTCGCTTTGGTTAGGTTTGGTTAGTCTTGCGAAAAAAGGATAACGCGAACTTGCCTTGGGCGAGCGCTGTGCATTTAATACAAAACCTTTTTAAGGTAATTATTCAATACGTTTTAAATTTTTTTGTAATAACACCGATTGAGGGCTATCTTTAATATTTTATAAATACATATAATTAATCCCAATAAACCTAATAAATATTTTAAGTTGCTTCTCTTATTTAAATTATCAATTACCCCCAATCGAAAAATGTTCTTATACTTGCTTGTATTTGTATAACTATAAAAATATGTCAACAGATTCGCAGATCAACTTGGAAAATAACAGGCACTCTAAAGATGCTGCATTTAAAAGAAACAAGAAAAATTGGTTGTCTGTAAAGTCAGTTTGTGGACGATAATTTTACGTGATAACGTTATAAAAAATGACGCATCGGCCAATGGAGTGGAAGAGAGATAGATGCGTCACAAGCCGAACGACTTAGGCCGATCGCGTCTCTCTGTCACTTGTTCCGCGCTCTTGTACGCTCGGCTCAAGTGTTACGTGACATGGAGTCATGCTTTTTCGCGCGTGCAGTCGGCATTCATCGATTTATAAGAAACTAGCTGTTACCCGCAGCTTCGTACGCGTTTTTTGTATATATCAAATAAATTCAAAATTGTAATTAGATGTGTAAATAACAATAATACTCTTTCAAAATTATTTGTAAGTATGACACGCACATCATCTACAGCAACAGGTAACATGTACATTATATATGTGAATACTAATAGTGTATCGAATGGGATGGGATTTATCATAAGACACATAGCTGGAACTTTAAACTACTACCTATGTATCACCGTCCGTGCTCACTTACACTACATAAGAAACTAATAAAAATATTAAGCTATACATTATCGAACAATATGTGTTAAATCTTTTATTATATACATATAATATGTCCATATTGTTGATATAATCAAGTTATTAAAATACTTTGCTATAATTTAAATCACATATAAACATATGACTTTCAATTATATTTGTTCTTGGTCAATTTCACACATACGAATGCACGGATAACAGTTCATCACAACATAGTGTCAACAAAGTCGTGTTCCACGTCTGACTATATATCTGTTTGCGATAAGATCAAAAACACATCTTCAGGCCGTTTTTACCAATATATAAAATGATTCTTGGGCAAGGTTTAGGTATAGTATGTCTTATTATCAGGGCGGGTATCGTCTGCTGAACCCGCTAGATTAAAATAAAACAGCTAATTAGTTAGTTATTTGCCCGTAAAATTCCCGTTCAAATATTACTTGTAGTCCGTTGAAGCTGTTAAGACCTTGCTAGATCAATAGCGTAGTCATTTCTAAGAACAAAAAACCGTTCAAATAGGTCCAGCCGGAACAAATAAACAAACAGACATATCGACGGAATTAAAAAAAAAAATGTTGATATTTGTAGCACCGCAGATATATGTATTCATCAAAAAGTATTTATTTGAATATTATGTACACACGCTTTATTCTTATAATACGTAATATATCACACACCAAAAATTTAGAACAAAACTAACGTAGAATAAACTTTTTGAGGAGTTTTTGACGAGATTTCAGTCTGTTATGTAGGGGATTTTATTTTTTATTCATAATTTTGTGTTATTTGACTCTATATTGTGTTAAATTGGGGGCGTTTTATGTAATATGGTTTGTTTATTATGCATAAGTGAAATAAATGAAAAATAATACCACAGAGCATGTATTCTGGGGTCTTGAAAATTAAGAAGATAAAAATTTACGAAATATTATATAGAAGATTTGGCGCTTATACCTTTACATTAACATAGACATACAAGAAAACTGGGTAGAGAATACATAAGAACTACCTATATTGACGACTTCAGAATTGGCAGTATGGATTAATTCCTTGGCCTGTATTGATGGACGAATATTATTACTACTAACATTTTAGAATAGCAGCACAAAATAGACTTGAAAAATGTTTCCGATAGCAACGTACTACGAATAATCAAAAATTGGAATTAACAATAACGTAAAATAAACTTTTGAACAGGAACACAAAATAAACCCTGATAATATTTCCGATAGAATGTTATCATGTTACCATGGCAACGCATATAATACTGACACTGACACGCAGCGGATGCTCTAAAAATAGCCAGATTTTGAGACATTCTTCATTAGTGCTCCGCTCCTATTGGTTTTAACGTGATGATATATAGCCTATAGCCATCCTCGATAAATAAGCTATCTAGCACTAAAAGAAACTTTCAAATCGAACCAGTAGTTCTTGATATTAGCGCGTTCAACCAAACAAACAAACTTTTCAGCTTTATAATATTAGTATAAATTATTACGCGAAAAAAGTTAGTAAAATTATAAGACTCATAATCAAGATTAATACCTATATATACTTTATTTTATTGGCGTGTCTACAATTATCGATGGTATTTATTGCTGAGAGCGTTAGGAATATATTTTTGCGTTAATTTCTATATTTTTTATAATAATATTTGAATACTAAAAGATATCGGACCTTGACAGGAGGTCAAGACTCGCTTTTTGTCATATTAAAATATTTCTGTCTAAAACTTTCTGGCAGCTCTTTTACATTGATCATGTCTTTGACGCTAGAAGGGAAAGCGGAGTAGTGTGACCACGTTTTAATGTCCTCGTACAACGCATCTCCAGGACATTCCGTAGCACGCACTTGTCGATGCCCTACTAATTTGTAGTCTGGTCGTATGTAGCCAAGATCGACACCAGCCGCGATAAGAGATTTCGTAGCTTTGATCTGATCGGCAGGTGGTAGAGAACCTGTGGATTAATAATTTTCATAAGATAAATTTAATATACATTATACACTCTTTTGATGTGAAACCCTGTTTAGTCCCACTTCGAACTCGATTAAACGAAAAAACAATATAAAAAAAAAAAACAAAAATGTACACCTATACGATTTAACGTTTGAGAGAACGAGATGGAATACATTATACAGTGTTTCTTATATTCGCGGTCTTTACGTTGTATATCGCACTACTTAACACTTGGTTTTTGCTGAGCGTTTTATGTGTGTATGTATATACGCGTGTGTGTATGCGTGCGTATTACGAAACCTTGAGAAAAGATGTCATAATCAGCATGGTACATTAATCATGTGTATCTTTTATATGAATGTTTTATCATTTTTTAACGGTTTCACTTCCCATGGTGACATATAGATTCCTTTGGTTTCTTAGTATCTTCAAATTTGCGTTAGTTGCTCTAATTTCGATGAATAGTTGTATAATAAATATATAGCTTACGACATGTTATATTCTTGCTCTGTCAATAGGCAAAAGGGGTTGTTGACAATTGAATAATATCAAATTGACTAAGATTATAAATTGTTATCAAAATTTGTAGAATTATATGTAAATATTAGTCAAAATAATCACTGCACATGCTCAGGATGTATTGGCGAATTTACATGCCAAGAAACCGACAGTTCCATATTTTCACCGAATAAGGTCTACAATATTTTTCTACTTTAGGATTCTTCACGATATTTTTATTCACCGTTAATCAATAATTTTACCAATTTAAATTGAGGAAGTTCACCTAGAGATTCTATACCATATAACTCGCAATTGACATTTTGTTAGTCAATCCATTTGACTACTAAATCTTCATATAATGATGACAATCATGTTTTATTTATTTTATATTTAAGTTTCCAAATAAATTTGACGTTATAGTACCTGTCCAATCTCCAATAAGACAGATGCCTATGCTAACAGCATTAAAATGCAGCGAATGGGCTCCCAAAGTGGACCATCCCCTTCCTTCGTACACCGTAGCATCGCTACCAACACCAAAACTGAAATAAATATTTACAAGTTTGTTTCTATTTATTTTATTCTAAAAGTATCTATGTTTTCTATTACACTATTGTGGATTAACCATAAAACTTTATATTTATTCGGGACTCGTAATAGAAAAAAGGACAACTTAATCCTAACTATTCCTTACTATTTTTATTACAAAAACGGACAGTTTATGCAATATATGATATGAGACCTCGCGAATCATTAAAAACGAAGTTTCAGGAATTCGGTATCTTAATTTAATGTATTTTCGGAAAAACTGAATTTAGTAAAAGACATTCACAATCTAAATACTAGAAACTGAAATAAACTGATCGACCCATGTTTCAGACTTAGCAAAACCAGTAATAGTTTTTTTAGGTAATAGTGTTAGGTTTTACAATAAAGTCCCAAAACATGTTACCGATTTGCCGGACTGTACATTTAAGCACCACGTCAAGCAGGTTTTAGTGTCAAAAGGATATTATAGAGTGGATCAGTATGTGAACAATAGTGATGTCTGGAATTGACTCCTCTCTGTGCATCCGTTAAAATGTATGGTAGATGTATTGGAAATATATGTTAAAAAAATGTTTCCGATCGAGTTTCTTGCCGGTTCTTCTTGATGACTGGGGTGTTTGATTTGAAGTAGTTTTAACAAAGATGACTCAGACAGAATGAATTCATATTTCTTATGGAATTATATTCTTCATAAATAGTAGAATATGTTATAGATAGATAATTAGATAGCTTACTGGTATCCAATATCCCACCAGCGGTGGCCATCCATATGAAAGTTCTGCATACTTCTCATCGCTGTACAGCAAGCTTCTCTTGTGTAACATGCAGCTGGTGTGGCGGAGTGGTGTATCACTACATACGGTACTGGTGTTTGGAGAGGCAAGGTCTCTTCAGGTTCCCTCCCATTCCATTGTGAGCGGCTCACGAAGGAAAAGTCGTAGGCCGGAACTTCATTTTCTACCGATTCAACTAAAAATGTAATATCAATTTATGGAATATGGAAAAATAGCCGAAGAAAACTCGCCCCGGTTTCCCACGGATGTATCGACGATGAAAATAAAACCACATGTTCACTTTACAGTATCAGCTTGTAATGAAATACAACATGTTTTTTTTCGAACTGACTACGCTATTGTCCTCGCAGAGATTTACAGCTCAACGGACAACCAAAGCGAGTACTTAAGGCACTTAGCCGATTGTTGGCAATAAGGGCACACCTTGGCTTGAACTGTTGCCTTGGTTACGTAGCATCGCAAGTCTAAGCTAAACTAAACTAACCCTTTAAAATATATATAAGAGCTTCTGATGGAGTTTTTGGTCATGTAGTGGATTTTATAGTTTACTCATAATTTTGTGATATTTGAGTCTATATTTTGTAAAATTGGTGGTGTTTTACGTAATACAGTTCAGTTATTGTGTAAAGCATAGTATAATTCTAAGATGCCATAAAAACTCCCTGGAAAGTCCTAACAATGGAACCATCATCTTGTTGGAACAGTGAAATAATCACACGACACTAATTGTGTAAAATATATTGTCATTTCGATTGAAACAAAATATTGACACTGGCAAATGCTTCTGTTGACCCAAAACAAGAAAAAGAAAAAGAGTTTGTGACACAGACATGTATGCAACGAAACGTCAGTACTGTTAGTACCTATTATTGATGATATCGATACAGAATTTTGTCTTACTAGCTCACTTTTATATACGGAGTTATTTTAACCCAAAATTTTCACTTTTACGTGTAACTTTGAAAACATATTCTTTTATACAATTTTTATCCTGGTTATCTTCTATACTATAATAAAACTGTAACAAGTCGAAATCTGTACATTAAATATTTTTTGAAAATTTTAATCAGGGTAGACTATGTTATCGATATAGAAGCCAAAAATAATCTTTTTACAATTTTTGTCTGTCTGTCTGTCTGTCTGTCTGTCTTTCTGTCTGTCTGTCTGTCTGTCCCTATGCACACGCATCACTCTGAAAGTACTGAACCAATCTTGACGAAACTTGACATAGTGATACCTAATATAACGAGATTACATCAAATGTACTTTTTATCCCATAAAACGCGAAGAGTTCTCCAGGATTTAGGATTAAAGTCTAGAATCTAAGCCCGTATTACTCTGAAAGTACTAAGCCATTTTTAACGAAATTTAACACAGTGATAACTGATATTACAAGGCTACATCCAGGATACTTTTTGTCCCATAAAACGCAAGGGGTTCTCCAGTATAACGAAAAACGAAAATTTGTAATTAACGTAACTAGACTTTTTTGCGACACCTTAGTACAAGAGCCGGCAACGTTGAAAGAACAAGAATTTTAGAATACCTGGTTCTTTAATATATCAATATATATTTTTTGTATCATAGGAGGCAAACGAACAGGTGGGTCACGTGATGTTAAGTGACCACCACCCTTTATAGACACTAGCAACACCGGGATGTCGTAAATGCGTTGCCAACCTGTATATTGGAGGAGGGTAAGGGAAGGCTAAGGAGAAAAGGAGAAGAGAGGTTAGCTTCCGGCCCTCTTACTGACCAAACGAAACACTACGATGCAAGCACTGTTATTTCACGTCGGTTTTCTGTGAGAGGTTGGTATTAGCCCGAAAGGACACTTGGTAGCCGGTTAACGTTGTATTTTTAATGCGCATTTTGATTTATGAATAGGTTTAGGAACATTTTATTTCACTAACTTTTAAACACAATTAAAAGCATGAATTTATCACAGTCAGACATATTTTTCTATAAACAATCATATATATACCCGCTGATATATTTAATAAATAAAAATGATAAATTTCAAACCAATTATTTTTTTTAGCAAAGAACAAATTTCATTTTATTAAACATTATTGATATTAAGATTTCAACATATACAATGAAACAACAATAAACGTAAATGTATGATTTGGGATTGACGCCATCTTAAATATATGCGTCAATTATCAGGCTATACGAAACCGAAATACCTTGGGCCGGCGAGGTGAAATATCTCGGCGTCACTTTAGATAAACACTTAAATTTCGATTCACACACATATAGAGTGCGAAACAAAGCCGTTATGGTCTTGGGTCGTATCTATCGTTTGCTTTGTCATAAGAGTAAAATATCCCCTAGACATAAACTCACTTTATATAAAACTTGCATCCGTCCGATTATGACGTACAGTTGTTCGGTCTTTGCACATGCGCAAAATCGTATTCAAAAGTTGCAGGTTCTCCAGAACCGAGCCCTACGTAAAATCACTGGTGCCCCATGATACGTCCGGAATAAGGATCTCCACGGGGACCTGGAGATGCCTTCTGTCTGGGCGTATATAAAATCACTCACACGTAGTTATTTCGAATAAGCCGCGAATCATCCCAGCCCTTTAGTGGTATCCGCCGTGAACTATGAACCCGTACCCAACGCTGCGCAGTATAGAAGACGACCGCGACACATTTTACCGACCCTCCTGATTCAATCACGTCAGCGAAAGATCAATACCAGCCTATCTCTTCAAACAAAGCGTGTTCACGTCCACGCCCGCATAACCACAGATCACACCGCCGTGGTCTGGGGATAAATTTCGCTCCCGCACACCAGATTAGGCCCCGCTCGGCAACGGCTGAAACCTAAGTCCGTTCCCTCGGCGGGGAGCCCTTGAGTACTCTGCTCACGCGATACAGTGCCACAAAACTTTACATCAATGCTACAACATCACACACATCACCTATACACACGTGCAGGCCTACACGCTTACACGCTGTTTTTCTTTTTCAGAGAAATAGACGACAAAGAGTTCTACCCTTATTTTTATCCATCCTATCCTATCTTATATAGTTAAGAGAATTTTCTCCGATATAATATACATACAGGAGTTGTTGAGGCACACATGCCCGGTACACATGCATGTTTCAATAACTTATATACGTATATCTAGATAGATTAGCTTAGGTTAGCTCAGATAGATCGCGATTTTTGCACAAAACAGGCAACAGCCCAAGCCGAGGTGTGCCGTGCACACTTGAGTTGGTCGCCCAAACATCCCAAGTCGGTTGAGTGCTTTCAGCGCTCGCCTCAATAGTTCGATGAAGCTGTAAAGACCTTTCCAGGTCAACAGCGTATACATTTCGAAAAAAAAAATGCGTCGATAACATACGCTGCCAAAATTATTGCTATCTTAATCGTGCAGCCAGTAGTACTGCACTAAACTATACCTACAGCTATATTCTATACACATATTATTTTTATAGCAATAAATCAGTCTAAATATTGAGTTAATAACTGAATTTGTGTGAAAGATGAAATTTGTACTTATTTATATCTAAATATAATAATAATTAAATTACTGCTATTCTAGCATAGATTAAGATTACTTTTATTTTTATTTCCAAAAAATAGCATCAAGCACATTACTGTATATACCATAAATGTCTTTCAATAATAACTCCATTTTAATAACGTTTCAAAGTTAGTGAAAAATACATCCTAAATTTTAAAAATCAATATTTTGTCTGTAAAGGTACGATATACACAAATAAACGCAACTCTTACCGGCAGCCAGATAGCCCGTTGTTCGGATGAATATAATATATAAAACTGGCTTAATTGATTCTTTCCGGTATGGCTTCTACCTATGTAGGTATTTTCGCCAATATCAAGTGTGACAAATACACGATATAAATTTAATGCCAAATATTTAGTGTAACAATTTAGAATAATCTATATTAGAAACATATCAACATGGATAAATTACCACAAGGTGATAGGTACTATGTTGTAAGTGGTACAGAGATTATTTATAAAAATAAATTGGAAATATATTTAAAATACGTTTTCGAAACAGTTTATAACTCTTAGACAATAGTTTCAAGCAAGTGACAGTTGACGACGCTTCGGCGAGATGTTTGACGCTTCGATACGGTGTTCATATATTTTTCTTTAATACAATGGAGTATAAAAAGGTTTTAATACAAGTTGAGAATAGTTATGATAAAGTAAGTGGTAGAGATGTTTATTTAGTTTTATGTAGGTTAGTTTTTATCTTAATTGATCCTGGTAGATGTTTTTTTTCTTCGAAATGACTACGCTATTGACAGAGCAAGGTCTTAACAGCTTCACCGGACTACAAACAATGGAGTGTTTGATGGTGCTACGAACGGGTACTAGGCTTATTTAAAAAAAAATTACATGTAATCTGGGTATATGTTTCAGTGAATCCGTGGATAGTTTGGATTCACAATTGGAAACGGTAGTTGTGGCTGTAATCGGGTATCAGTTTTATTCAATTTTTTCGCGTTTAAAAATACAATGGAATCCAGTGATAACCAATTTGGTGCAGACGAAGTTGCACGGGTCAGCTAGTTATAAATACAACGAAAAATTAATTACTCAAATAGGTGCAACCGTTTTGAAGTGATCTATTTACGTACATTCGGCAATTTTTAAAAAAATAGATAAATACAATAGAACCTTAGTATGACGAAAACGTCCACAACTCAAAAGAAACAATTATTAACTTCTCTTCAAGGATCCTCAAGCCCTCGAAATCTTAATTCTAGACAAGACAAACAAGACAAGACAAAGACAATAAACAATGTCTTATTACAGTGCATACTTTTCTCTATAAAAAAAAAATTCACCTCTGTATCTGGAGCAGATCCCTATTCGAGTATATTACCTATATAACTATTTCTTAAATGATTTTAAGTAAATAAATTTAAATAACAGTTATGATAATTTAAAGAATATTTCCGAGAAATAAGTTAAGTACTTTTTTTCTGTAAACATTTTTTCTCTCTTTAACTCTTACACTTTTACTGTATCACAAAAGAGTATAATTCAATTAAATCTGTGCATGTAAAACATTAATCCACATAAAATTTTCTAAATCAATTGCTTTCAATGTGTCGAACCATTTAACCTCGATATTTTTTTGTGACCTCCAATGGCGAAATTACCAGAAAACTGGCCACGATGCTTAATTATTTTGTTAAGGAAAAACATTTCCCTTCTTCCATAGATCCCAAATATCATAACTAATACAGGATAAATTACACTAAACTTATAGGAGATATATTTTTAAAACCTCGTTTGGACCATATACTCAGTAAAGACGGCGAATTTGGAAAAAATAAAACGGCAGCTGTTTTAAAATCAATCATAATCAGAGAGTTTCCAATTTTTTAAACAATGTCTTCAAATTGTGTAATCATATTTAATTATTGTAATAAGCACTATACTGAACTAGCTTTTGCACGCGCCTTCGCTCTTATTTTTTATCTTAATAATTTAATTTAATATATTTCTCGGGAACAATACATATTTCGAATATTTTTTTCATACCCATTACAACGTATATGCAAATTCCTTGATGGTGGGTTAAGTATTTCAGGCTTAAAAAGGTAAAAAACTAACACACATTCGTAACACTACTATACATATATATAGATACATCGATATAAATAAAATCACATCAGTTCAGCTAATTTATTTTTTACATCAGAAATGGACTGTTTTAATGACGACGGAAAATACCCAAATCACTTTGTCAGTTTTATAGACATAGTATCTAATAAATATGGTCTATACGGCTTTACATTACGTCATCATGAATTTTTTGTGATCATTTGAAGACTATATACTGATTAGCTACTGTCACATAAGTACCAGTCGAGATGAATTTAGCGAGTCCAAAATTGAAGGTTTATGATAAAGCTAAAGAGATATCGAGTCATTTTTATCTATTCCCGATTAGGCCTCCCACGGCAGCGACTCAAGCCTAGGTTCGATCCCTCGGTAGGGAGCCCTTGAGTGCGTTGCTTGCGCGATACGTTGACACACAAATATAAATCACCGCTACAACACTACACCATCACCCCCACACACGTGCACGCCTACACGCTTACACATGTAAGTGGAAGGGTTTACTTTTTTTTCCTTATTGAACTGAAAAACTCTCAATTTTCCGCTAATAAATACATGGAGGAGTTGTTGAGGCGTGTATGCTTGGTACACATAAACGTTTTAACAACTCATATATATATGAATAGTTAGCTAAGATAGGTCGCGATTTTGCATGCAACAGGCAACAGCCAAGCCGAGGTGTGCCGTGCACCCTTGAGCTGGTTGCCAAAATAAAATCGGCTGAGTGCCTTAAGCGCTCGCCTTAGTAGTCCGGTGAAGCTGTTAAGACCTTACTGAGTCAATAGCATAGTCATTTCGAAAAAAAAAAATCTTTATCTATTCGCCAACTAGTGAAGTTAAATACTCGTACATAGGGCATAATACATTCGAAGTGTGTGAATTCTTGGATTGTAAGATTTCTTGGGTAATGGTCCAGTTCCATCATAATGTGACTTCCCTGGCGCATAATATACCGACATATCCGCAATATATAACGAAATGATTTCCCATCGACTCTGGAGATACACCTAAAACCTTTTTTTTAACTTCCTTCTTAATTATATTAACACTAAATGTATCTGTATTAAACGTAAATATTTTTATTTGGTATCCCTAAACGGTAGACAGACACAGCTGACGTGAGTGTACAACGATACCCTTACGCACACTGGGTTTTTTTCTGTCACTTAGACACAGTACACATATAACAGACAGTACGGAAACTATCTATCTATAAACGCTCGCACCGGCGCGCGGCACCGCACACTCACTCAAACATGCGCATCGACGCGAGCCTTAAGCGGTTTTCGCGGTGCTGTCCATAGAATTTCTTTCAAAACCTCTCGTCAATGCGCATGTTTGAGTGAGTGTGCCGTTTTCGAGCATTTGTACGTAGTTTCCGTACTGGCTCTCATATTTATACTGTGGCTTAGATGTCACCTGTCTCAAGGCGACGCAACGCGATGTCTACTCATGTATATAATAAAAGTAGGTAATGGAAATTAAACATACCTGTAGGAATAGCATCCATAGTAGAAAACTTTTATTCAATATAAAAAATGAAAGAAAAACACAATAATAGGTATTGTTTTACATCAATAAAAAATATTTATGAATTTACTTTTGATGGTTTTCGCATTAGGTTTCTAAAGAAACCGCCATTTTGAAAACAAATATTAATTCAATCAAGCGCCATCTATCGAAGCTTTGAATACATACTAACATAGTTTTACGGACAACTTTTTGAAAATGATTTAAGAAAGACCAACTCTGGTTTTCCCCAGTGTACGTCTCCTTGAAGTTCGACTTACCGAGGTTCTAATATGCAATTGCGCAACCAGTAAATGGTTATTCTATTGATTTAATCGATTAACTTCCCAATTATATGAATTTGTAATGTATTATTTGTGTGTTTATAAATATTTTTGTTTGTTGACAATTGCTGACAATTTTTGGAATATACCTATACAGTTCGATACAAGATTAATCTTATTATCATAATTATAATTCTGTTGTTACTAGAGATTTTACTTTAAAACCGTTGGTCTTGGCATTTTTACTGCATCACCGAGCCTCTTTCATAATATTATGTTACCATTTAATTGATGCATTGATAATAATAACTACGCTTAGATAAATAACAATATATACGAGATGTTTAGATACTTTACTGTTTACGTAATATTAGATTAAAATATCTGTTTATAATTTTACGAGAAACTACAGATTAGATAATAAATTTCAGTGGATCTTAATAAAAATATTACCTTTATGGTTACTAATTCGATTTGCATTTGCGATTTAATTTGATAACAGAACTGGACCAAAAAATGGGACCACACGGGAAGCACTAGCTTTCAAATAAAAAAAGAATCATCAAAATCGGTTCGGCCAGTCCAAAGTTATGAGGTAACAAACTTAAAAAAAAGAAAAAAAACATACAGTCGAATTGATAACCTCCTCCTTTTTTTGAATTCGGTTAAAAATCAGTGACTTTATACACTCTCTCAGTATCACTCAACCAACCATAATAGAAACTTTTATCTATCTTCTTAAATACAATAAGAATGTAAATCTAACGTGTGTGTACTTTTACACTTTTGTTAAAAACGTTGGTGTCGGTATAAGAATATCATAAAGCATATCCTTGAGTAACATTTAGTCTTAGTTTCATGAAAATCGATTCACTCTAGCAAAAGTTATTGTAATTTTAACGACAACGCAACTTAAGTACAATAGAAAAGTAGTTAAGTTAATAGGCATCATATATAATATAGAATACCTATATTCAAAAGATTGTATTTGTCACTGTTTTGATACGTTACGTTCCACTGGGACGGAGTCGCGGGCACAGCTATTATAGAATAAATGGTAACAGTAATTCTTTTGTTTCCTGCTTTCGTCCCTCTGACATAGGTCAGAGACATTTTGTAGCGTGGGGAAGAGTGACGGCGTCGGTTTCTTTTCTCTTATTTGGTTGGGCTGTAGCTATTGTAGTTGCAGCCTATATAGGGTGTACATACAATATGACGTAACAAATATCGTAGTATACGTTGGTTAGTGTTAACGATTATGACATTATTAAGTACATGTTTTTTTTGTATAATATATACAACATTAACATATAATGTCAACATCACTTTTAATTAAAACTATATTTTTATAAATGTTAAGAGCGTTTTATTTATTCATATTAATCATGATAGTACTTAGTAACGTATTAATATTTAATATGAAAATTACCTGAAAAGATTGATGGATATCCCCTCACGTTCATAACAATTGCCATAAACAATATAATAGAAATAATAAGCATTATAATTTTAAACACAATGCACCAGAATTCACCACAGTTCTTCTTTAATCTGGAACGAGACACATTTTCCATTATTAGAACAATAACTATACTTTGTTTACGACAGTTTTTTGATAATTTAGCTAACATGTAATCAAATATATTTATCACTTATTTATCTTTACTGTGTCTCTATCATTTTGTTATGTTATCAGTATTTAGCATTACAATTATGATTACATATGAGTAGGTAATATTTGGTAGATAAAACATATGTGTTAGTTTTTATATTTTTCCTTAAGTCTGTTTTATTGTGTCCAGTATATTAACTAGTCTTAGTGGAGCTCCGTATCGGATGTTCTCATGTGTAACTTCTTGCTGTTGTATACGTCGTGTATTCCACGACATGTAAGTCAATACCCTCTAAAACTGTTTTCATATTTTTATTATTAATTAATCTAATATATCTAATACATCTAATCTATCTAACACTTTTAAACGAGCAATTCTTGTGTATTTTTATATATTCAGGTTCTCCGAAACGGCGTCATCTATTTCCGTGAAACTTAGTATGTAAGTAGTTTCAGGGACGATAGATCGATCTAGCTAGATTTTATTCATAGAATCCTGTTTTAACTGAGATTTCAGGCAATGAAAAAATATAGCTAGAATGTGAAGGTAAATGTCGCCGCCGCTGTCAAAACAAAAATAGCTCAGATGGAAATTGGTTGCTTCGAAAGTCCGTGGAACCACAGTTCGAATCTGAGTGACAGCAAAAAAGATACCATTTTTTTATATGTTTTTTTTTGAAAAAAAAATTGTAAGACAAACCTAACAGTTTATTTTAATTTAAAAATGTTTTTTAAAGAACTGAGCTAGGCTCAGGTAGTTAATAATTATAGAATATATTGTTGGAAATTTAGGGAATATTTAAAATGTTTTATGAACCTCTGAGCATTTGTAAGCAGATATCTTGTTATCTATACTAATATTACAAAGAGGTAAAGTTTATGACATTGTAGGCGGTAATCACAGGAACTATACGGAAAGTAATTATTACTACGCGGACGAAGACGCGAGCAGTTGTTAGTCATTGATACGGTTCATACGGCAGAGGTTACACCACGGATTGTGTCACAAGTTACAGTTTCTCCTATAGTTTCTCTGTTGCATTTATTTATATTATATTACATGCATTAATAACTAAATCCCTTTTAATTCGATTTTTTCATCGAATTTCGTTTTGTGTTTCTATATTCCTGACTTCGAGTAGTTATGGCATGAGATCATAACAAACACACAAAGAATCATACATTCGCACATAACTTTAGCTGGAATTAGGTTTGATAATGATTCTATCTTCGTATATTACAATAAACTAAATATTTAATCGATAACCTTTCACCTATAATTGTTACTGATTTGTTTTTTTTTTTTAATCAAAAATTGTGCTATTCTGTTATATAATCTTCCTGTTATAACATATTCTAGTAACTACTTCTAAGTAACTTATCTTATTGCGTGTGGTGTTTGAATATAATTTGTAGATAAATTTTAATTAATTTAGCTATCTCATTATGTACTGAATCTTTTGTAAGCAGAGAAATAAATTGTAACACGGTAAGGTCGATTACTGACTTAAACTGTAACCACGAAAACAATGTCTGTTTGTAAGTTTATGCTCCATAAAAACACCTAACCAAGTGAACATAGGAGAATAGTTCATGAAATTGTAACAGTTTTTTGTAGGCGGTAGAGGAACAGTGCTTGCATTGTTGCGTTTCGTTCGGTCAGTGCGAGTGCAGGAGGCCTACCTCCCCTTTCTCCCATACCTCCAGCCCCCCTTTCCCTTCCCCATTCGCTACCAACACAGGCTGGCAACGCACTTGCAACTCCTCTGGTATTTCTGGTGTCTATGGACGGTGGTGATCACTTAACATCAGGTGACCCACCAGTTCGTTTGCCTCCTATGATACACATATATAGTTGATACTTTTACACTACGACATATAAGACTAGTTCATTTCTCTATTTTGTATAAAAATAAACTGTCCACCGCTTTCAATGAGAATGGCCTATGCTACTATTGCTTCTATATGAACCAATTACGTTCA
Source organism: Antheraea mylitta (assembly GCA_014332785.1). NCBI lineage: Eukaryota > Metazoa > Arthropoda > Insecta > Lepidoptera > Saturniidae > Antheraea > Antheraea mylitta. The sequence continues at coordinate 239,348 of JACEII010000190.1, forward strand.
TAGTAAAATCATATACGAAAGATACTATTTAATATCATAGTAACAATACATTATATTTTAAAATTTAAATATTCCCTGTAAGATTACATAATTACAAAAAAAAGCTAATGATCGTCTAGAAATTCCACCACAATTCATTAATTTTTCAAGTTTTCAATATGAACGAAAAGAAAGATATTTAAAAAAAAAAAAAAAATGCTATATAAAATTAAAGCTCGTCAATAGCTACTTAAATGAAAAAAAGAGTCAGTTGAAAAACAGAGGAGAAAAACATAATGAACTGTTTTATCTTTCCCTGTCTATATTTAAGTATTATTTTCGAAAAATAGGTTCCTAATCTAATACCGAAATTGTAATCTCTAGAAAATGTAGTCCGCTGAAGCTGTAAAGACATTTCCAGGTCAACAGCGTTTACATTTCGAAAAAAAAAAAAATCTCCAGAAAAAAATATTGAATTGTGAGGGAGGCATATCGGCATAGTATATCGCATTGTAAATTGCTAATAAATTGATTGTTAGTATTATTTATAGGTAAGAAATGACGCGTAATCACTGTACATTATATATAAAATAAATTTACAGATTTTTACTATTTAAAAAGACTATGGTTAAGTAGTTATCTAATAAAATGCACTGTCGACTAAGTTTGTTGAAATCCTGCGATTTAAAGTACAGTTTTTGATAGTATTTTAGTTCTTGTATAGTTAAGTGCAAACAACAATTGAACGTTTGGGTTTCAATGCCTGTTGTGACCTTTACATTTGACACCATATCAGTCATTATTATGGTCATAACTTTACTTCCTTGCTAATATATTATAAATGTGCATTTGTTTGTGTGATACGCTTTCGTTCGTTACGTTATGAATAATGTACGTATTTTTTTCGAAATGACAGCGCTGTTGACCCGGAAAGGTCTTTACAGCTTCACCGAACTACCGAGGCGCTGTAGACACTCAGGCGATTTGGGATGCTAGGGCGACAAACTCAAGGATGCACGGCACAGAATAATGTACGTATTCTTCCCGAAGGATAGGTCAAATCGATATTAACGCAAACGAAGTCAAGGACAATAGCTAGTTTTATATATTATTAATAATTTATTCCAAGTAGTTCTTTAACATCTATCCTAGAAAATCTTATCGCAAATTATTTGCTAGGATTGGAATTGTATTCTGAGTATTTACTATTAAATATATATTCCAGTATAAAATAAGTTATGTTTAAAAATCCTAGTATATTAAGAATGAGAACAAAATAGAATAAACTGAGTTGTAAAACTGGAACTTTAATATTTTATAAACATGTGTATTGAAAATTGCTCCTTTCTCTTTTTTGAGAAGTTCTTGATACTAAATTGTTGTGTATTGTAAAATTACGTGTTTTAGCGAATTTGGTGTTCAGACAAAAATCCTTGTTAGAAATTTCGAAAAAGTTTTTGTGATTTTTTAATGTTCATGTTTCACGTTATCATTACATGTTACAAAAAAAAAGTCCTCTGCCACGTTTGTCTGTCTGTTTATTCAGGATAAACTCAAAAACTATTGAATTTTCATGTGGTTTTCACGAGTAGATTATGTGATTTATGAGAAAGACTTACATATGTAGTTTATTAAGGTTTTTTTTATTTTCAGAACGAGACAATGAATTATTTCTAAATTTATTATTATTATGTACTTTATATTTATTATTTAGTTATATCTAAATTATACTACGCAAAAAAATTTACGATTTATTACAAATTTCACAACAAAATAAAGCAAATGTATAAACAATAAAAACAACTATACGACAAAATAAGAAAAAACGTTGAAACTTATTTAAATATTTAAAAAAAATTGATTGTTCCATCGATTTTTTTTGGGCAGTAATTATTAAGAATAATATAATCATGGTTAAGATTAGCGATAAAAATTTGGATACAACATAATCACAAAAAAAAAAATGCAATTTAATGTCAACACTTTAATGTCTACGGACAAAAAATCCAATAATGTTGAAACTTAAAAAAAATATTATTGGTCAAACTTTAAACATTAATTATTGTAATTATTTGATAATAATCCTAAAAATCTGTTTTTATTGTCAATAAACCTAGATATAAAATTTATATAAAAAAAATAGGTTATGAATAACTTACTGCAGAGCAGCTGTTGGCTTAATGACACATTTGAAATGTATAACACTGGAAACGAATATTGTTTTTATTAGATTTCTACACGCGAGCACACATATTTATAGGAGTACAAATCTCTTATCAAAATCACTATGTTTATATGTTTTATCATTGATTTGGTGTGTCTCACACGTCGTCCGCGGTCAGATACTGTATTGTTGACGTCGCTATATGATCTTACTGTAATGGATCTTATACTGATGTTTTTATAGTATATATATCGCTCAGGTGATTCCCCTATGGGTACGTCGTACAAATCACAGCGAGAAGTTAATATACAAATTAGAATCATCAGTGTAAAGGTATACTGAACTGGTTTGGTAACAGAGGATTTTGGTCGAGCTTCGTTTTTTTTCTCGCTTGTGATCATTCGTTACGTAAATCATAAATTTAGATCATTATGATACATTTCTATGGTATAAAATATATTTCAATTATAAACCGGTCAAATTGGCAAAATAAATAGTCACTACATAAGACTACTAGCTTCTGCCCGCGTCGTCATCCGCGTGGAATAGTTACTTTGGGCTAACTGTAACTCGCGACTTCGTTTACAAAGAAGGTGAACATATTTTTGCGGGTACGTTAACCCCGATATTAAAACAAGCCTCATTGGTGCTCCTCTCCTATTGGTCTTAGCACAATGATACATAATCTTCCTCGATACATAACACTGAAAGAATTTTTCAAACCGGATTATTTTTTACGTTGTTGAGATTAGCGCGTTCAAGCAAACAAATTTTTAGCAGTATTAGTATAGATTAACTGAATTTATCATCATCATCTTACCCTTTTTTTACATGGGGAAATCTCTACAGATATCCACCCTAGCCGGGCAGCTGAGGATGGGGTAAGTCCGAGTTGCACAGACTAAAACCCCATGGTGCCTACTTACACCTATTTGGACGGGGAGCAGGAGCTGCCTACGGCACTACGTCTGCTCACCCGGCAGGTGTCGGCCCCTGGCCAGGGGCCCCTTCTGCGGCCTGAGTGGGTCAATAACTCCTCTCAAGGGGGGTCGGGTGTTAAGCCCCTCCCGACGAAATTTGGGAGTCGCATGGTACAATGCGCCTCCATGGTCCGATAAAAAAAATATTTCAGTGTTATATAGCTCATTTATCGAGGAAGGTTATAGACTATATATCATCACGCTAATACCAGTAGGAGCAGACCACTAATGAGAAATTTCAAAATTGGATTTTTCCACTTCCCTTCCGATGCTTCTTAGCGTTAGCCCAAAGTGTTCTTACACGAACGAAGTCGCGGGCGGGGTCTAGTAGCTAATATACGGAATAATAAGTTAATAGTAATAACTAGGATATTTCTATCTAGAATAAGAATGTAAATGTGCCTGCACTTTTTATATTTTTGCGAAAAAAATTGTACCCGTTGTACCTTCTTTAGAAATGTCTCTTTGTATTTCTGTACGTTTAAACTATTACTAAAGTAAATACGAGAAAGGAGTAGATAAGTAAATGCAATCGAATTTCTTACAGAAGCATTATATTATATAATGTATACATAATATCTAAGACACAGTACACGAAAGAATATTTTTTGCATTGAATTCCATGCGGACGAAGTCGCGGACACAGTTAGTGAGAAATAAAGATGACATTGTTGGAACCTTCTGTGGTTTTTTTTCGAACTGATTACGGTATTGACCTAGCAAGGTCTTAACAGCTTCACCAGACTACACCTCTGTGGTTGTAACACGGTAAACCGTGACTACTAAAAACTACTGAATCATTTTGGGACACTTTATCCGCATTTGTAAAATAATTCCCTTTTACGTGCGACGTGTTTCATAAATTAATGTCATATTGAAATTAATTGTTTCAATAATGTAATATAATATTATAAAGTATTTTGATATTGTGAGTTTGTGACGTTGTAGGGGATAATATAAGAAACTACGGATCCGATTAAAAAAATATATGTCAGTGTTATATAGCTCATTTATCATGCTACGACCAATAAGAATGGAGGGACTAATGAAAAATGTTTCAAAATCGGGACTTTTTTCCTCTTGAGAGCTTCCGCTACGTATTAGCGTTAGTTCAAAGTAGTTACTAGGCGGGCGAAGTCGCGAGCAGGGGCTAGTAATTTAAATAATATGTTAAGGATATATAAGGATAATGTTGAGTTTTTTTAATGGGTGAATCGAACATTGAGGATGTAAATTTCCGGCCGTAATTTTGTATTGTCATAATTTTCTCATGTGTACCGACTATATTGTCACACTGGGAATATTACTATATCATTAACTAGCTGTTACCCGCGGCTCCGCACGCGTTTTTTGAATGTATTAAATAAATGTAAAATTGTTATTAGATGTGTAAATAACAATAATACTCTTTCAAATATATTTGTAAGTATGAAACGCACATCATCTACAGTAACAGGTAATATGTACATTATATATGTGAATACTAATAGTGTATCGAATGGGATGAGATTTATCATAAGCTACATACATAGCTGGAACTTTAAACTACTATCTATGTATCAGCCTCATTGCTCACTTACACTATATAAGAAAGTAATGAAAATATTAAGCTATACATTATCGAACAATATTTGTTCAATATTTTATTGTATAGATATAATATCAGGTATCGTCTGCTGAACTCGCTAGCTTCGCTCGCTAAAATAGCTAATTAGTTGGTTATTTGCCCGTAAAATTTCCGTTCAAATATTACTTGTAGTCCGTTGAAGCTGTTAAGACCTTGCTAGGTTAATAGCGCAATCATTTCTAAGAAAACAAAACCGTTCATATAGGTCCAGCTGTTTCGGAGATTACCCGGAACAAATAAACAAACAGATATATCGACAGAATAAAAAAAAAAATGTTGATATTTGTAGCACCGCAGATATATGTATTCATCAAAAAGTATTTATTTGAATATTATATACACACGCTTTACTCTTATAATACGTAATACGCAATATATCACAAACCAAAAATTGGAAACAAAACTAACGTAGAATATACTTTTTGAGGAGTTTTTGACGGGATTTCAGTCAGTGTTATGTAGGGATTTTATATTTTATTCATAATTTTGTATTATTTTACTCTATATTGTGTTAAATTGGCGGCGTTTTATGTAATATGGTTTGTTTATTATGCATGAGTGAAATAAATGAAAACTAATGCCATGGAGCATGTATTCTGTAAGCTTGAAATTAAGAAGATAAAAATTTACGAAATATTGTATAGAAGATTTGGCGCTTATGTATAGAGAATACATAAGAACTACCTATACCGACAATTTCAGAATTGGCAGTATGGATTAATTCCTTCGCCTGTATTGTGATGGACGAATATTATTACTACTAACCTTTAAGAATATCAGCACAAAATAAACTTTACAAATGTTTCCGACACAAACGTACCACGTATAATTAAAAATTGAAAACAAAACTAACGTAGAACAAACTTTTTGAGTAGGAACACAAAATAAACCATGAAAATATTTCCGATAGAATGTTATCGCGTTACCATGGCAACGCATATAATACTGACATTAACACGCAGCGTAAGCTTAAAAAATAGCCCGTTTTTTTGACATTCTTAATTAGTGCTCAACTCCTGTTGGTTTTAACGTGATAATATGTAGCCTATAGCTATCCTCGATAAATGAGCTATCTAACACTAAAAGAAACTTTTAAATCGGATCTGTAGTTCTTGAGATCATAGCGTTCAACCAAACAAAC
>JACEII010000191.1:0-56095 GCA_014332785.1 Antheraea mylitta
TCACTCGTTAAATATCAAGAAGGATTTTCCCATCATAATGATTTCATGATAACAACAATAATAGTGACTAGACATTTTTATATCATACTAGCTTTCTGCGTATCAAATCTAATACATTTAAACGAGCAATTCTTGTATATTTTTATATTTGTATATATTCAGGATCTCGGAAACGGCGTCATCTATGTCCGTGAAACTTAGTATGTAGGTAGTTTCGGAGACGATAAATCGATCTAGCTAGATTTTATCCATAGAAAACTTTTTTGACTGCGTTTTCAGGCAATGAAAAAATAAAGCTAGAATATGAAGGTAAATTTCGTCACCACAGCCCAAAAATATAGCTCAGATGGAGATCGACTACTTCGAAAATCTGTGTAACCCCAGTTCGAATCTGAGTTACAGCAAAAAAGATATCTTTTTCATTTTTAATTTGGAAAAGATATGATAATTTTGAACCTAACAGTTTATTTTAATTTAAAAATATTTCTTAAAGAACCGAGCTAGGCTCGATCGCCAAGGTACTATATGTTTATCTCTTGTATTGTCAAATGAAAACACTGTGAAAAAAAATATTCACACAAAACTGAAATAAAAAATAATAAAAATTAATTATTGTAAAAATTAATAACATAACAAAATGTTGGTGAGCTCTTGTAAATACACTGAATTCGGTTTTTTAGATAAATTGATTGATGATAACAAACAACATCAGCATGATGATCAAACAGTTAAAACCAAACGCGTGACTTTACATTGTTCACCCGTTTGTTTTTTCTCCGATAGACAGATTATAAGTAAACAAGACGAAAATTGATAAACATGACGTAGTATAAAGGTAAGTTACCTTTATTTTGGAGATTCTTTTCATTTTATTATAATATACATACTATATTCTATTAATCAATGAACACTAAAAGAACCATATATATATTATGAAATAAACACAGTTCATCCATGATAGATTAGAAAAAAAATCTTGTAAATTACACAAATTAATTACCTAATAAAACGTGTTCCCTTGTTTTAACTTTTGCTGTTATCCAATACTAAATACGATACGTGTCAACACAACACAATTACCTATAAATTAAATACAGAAGTAAACTACTCGATGAAAAGAAAAATAAAAGAAAACAATACTTGAACTCTATACTTGTTATAAAACTTAATACTTATTAAGTAATGTGAAACTAAATCAGAACGCGTATGTCACAATTTCTATTCAATGGAACGAAATAACATCTCTTGAACTATATTTTTAGTTATTCTAACAATAAACCAATTATATGTTTCTACATGTGCACAAAAATTAACAAATACTTATCCTTCATATTCAGCATACTATTTATTTCCGTGTTTTATTTCCAATTCGTTAAAAAATCATGTATTTTACATTTCCCAAATGTGTTTTAACAACGTCCACCATAAATCAATTTTAAAATTTCCGTTTTTTTTTTATTGAAGCACGACAAAGTGACTGCACTATGCCTGATGGTAAGCATAGTACAATCCAAGAACAGTGGCGACCACCGAGAGGCAGATCATCCATCGTGGGTCGCCACTGTCACGCCGGCAAAAATGACGAAAGTCACCCGGTACTGGATATGCACAGGCTGATCCCGAAACGCGACGCGCAAAAGCGAGTCACTATGACGGGCTTTTTCGCCATGTACATGGTGGTTACGACCCAGTCGGGCTGTATAAACCCTACCAGCCCGCTATCGCCATTGCCTCGTTCGTTGATCAGCAGGGTGCACCACGTGCAGGTGAGGTTGGCTTGGGTGTCTCAAGTCTTAAGATGTTACCCGACACCCCTTACACCCCGAACCAACCAACCCCATTTTCTTGTTTATCAAAATTAAACGTCGAATTTCTAATCTAAGTATATAAAAATCCACTATGAACTCCGAAACTACTCAACCGGTCTTTTCGAATATTGGTTTTTAATTACAATTTCAATGATTGACCACCAGTGTCGAACAGATGGCGCTTTAAATTAGTTTGTTGACAGCAAAATGTAGGACCGATTGTTATAGCAATTTCGTAGATAGCGCCACGTTTTAATTTTGATAATAGGTTTTTAATATTTTAATTCAACAAGTAATAATTGAACCACAGGAATGCATGGCCAAGTCCGCTAGTACGCTAGAAAGTTTAAAACAAAAACATGAAAAGCTGTAACTTAATTAAGATTTTAAAACCAATTATAACACTTGACCAATTACATGACAGCTTTACAGAAATTAATAATTATAAGATACATTTCATAAGGTTTGCTGTTTTTTTTTAAAATCAGTTTATATAATAGGAACTGACTCGTGTGGCGTGGCTTAACGTACAAATATATAATCAAGAGCAATATAGTATATACATACTACATGCAATAATTTGTAGATTACACAGATAGTTGGCCTGCGTGGAATTCGAACCGACAACCCTCAATGCAGTAACGGATACGAGATAATATTTTATGCTACAATGCTATTTACTTAGATATTCAATAAAATAAAAATAAAATAGGATGCATTTAGAAGGAAACTGGCCTAACAACTATGTAGTTTTTGCCGCAGTTCTCGTACTGGGCGGCGTGGTGACAAGACACTCATCAACTGGTTGCTTTTTAGCACTCATTAATATTTCCAAATTACTCATCATTCTACTTATCATTTACATTAAGTAACATCCAATTCAAATTTTTTATTATACAACAAATAACGTATTTAAGTACCAAAATGAAATAAAAAGAGAAATGTCAGCTATCGGATTTATTATCCAAAAATATAGCATTACAATATATGTACCTAACCACGGGTTCCCAGTATATTATAACTTACATTTGCAATGTACACACAGACATTCAACTACCGACGTAAATTTATTCAAGGCACGTAGAGGCAAAAGAAGTATTTTAAAACGAATCTTGATAAGAAATATCGAGACGGTCATATTTTTTATACAGCGTTTGAATTACATTCCGATAGACTTTGAAATACGATGGTTTGTATTGAGGGCAATACTAGTTCTCTCGATGCTAACAATATTTTTATAATAACTAGTAATGATTTTCTGAGTAAATGAGTTAAAGGTACAACAGTAGACCAATGAAAATTTAATTTTGTTAATCGTATAATTTTTTTTGACTTTTCACATTACCCACATCAATAATAACCCAAAATTGTAAAGATTTACAAACTCATTTTTTAACACTATCTACCTTAAATTGATCTATGGCGGGACTGCATTAATTTAACTTCGGGATTTACTTACTTTCAGATTTTTCAAGGTATTAATAGTTGATAAAACTTACAAATAATGAGAAAAATACTAGGAAATGCACAATAGTTAGAACGAATGGTATTGAATGTATCACATCATTATAATTTAAAAGCTAAAAGAGTTGTTTGGACAAGAGATGATACAGAAAATTAGCTAATAACTTCCAGGAAAGAAAAAAAAATATAGAGAAGATATTTTGTCAATCAACTCCTTACTTGAATTTGTTAAATATTATTTTCATAAGCATATATTCATAGAAATAACCATAAATGTTGTTGCAGTTCTTTAAAAACGAGCTGTCTAGCTTAAAGATATTGTTCATCACACAATGATGAAACAGATGGCAGTTCTATCAGAAGCTCACTGTGAACATAAAATACATTCAAATAATCCACAATTTAAAAGTAAAGTGCAGTAAGCTGTATACTTTATGTTGATAGGTCTAGATTATTAAGTGTGAAGTGCTCTAACTAACAACAAAATATTAAAGATAAGTTCCACGCGAGACTGCTAATGAGGTATCATGTAATAATTAACTATTCTGCCAGAAGGGTATTATGTTGTATCGGCATGTAGCGCCGATATGAACTCTGTATATCTTGAATATACACATCCATAAATAGTAAAAGTAGTATAACGTCAGCAGTAACTCAATTAGCAGGTCAGGAAAGCGAAATTGATTACATTAGACTGTCTGAACTTTAGAGCCAACTATTAAAACCTTGCAGTGCTATAACTGTTAAAGACAGATGAATCTTGGGATCCACTTTTTAATATAGTCAAAACCAAATCTCATGAATAGCTGACCTAAGTATGTTATTTGTAAGTCCAGCTAGACAAAAAAAAAACAATTGAACAATTTTATTAATTTTGTCAAATGTTAGTAAAATATCTGAACATCAGCGAATGCTAAGTCATTGTCGGACAATTTGGGCGTAAAGAATAGCGACCGCCATAAAAAAACGCTAAAAAGCCTAAGCCTGTCTCGTATTTCAGAATTCATTGATATAAAACCCTTTAGCCAAGTGAAATCATATAAACATGAGCGACTGGAACATGACGACCATTGAATGATACAAGGGCTTGAGTTTGTCGCATTTCGAAATCAATCTATACATAAACATCACTCATATTGACAAGTCTGGACACTTACTAAACCTAAACGACACGCACCAGAGCGACGATGAAATGTTTATGGTAATCATAAATCACTCAGACACTAGGGATTCTTGAAATTTTATGTACTTAATTTATAGTTAAGTTCTTGCATGCTCAACTATAAGTAAATCTTTCTGATGATAGTGTATTGATATCTCTCTTAAATAAGTAATCTTCTGCCCAACAGTGGAATGAGCACCAAAGAATGGAAAATAATTTTAAACATCCTAAAGGTTGTACGAAATGGAACTGGGCAGGTTACATCTGCAGACCAGATAATTCCAGGTGGACAAAAAGGGTTACAGAGTGAGTGCCACTAGGTTACAAGAGAAAACCAGGAAGACCAAAAAATAAGGCGAAATATTTTCCATCGAAGATGTGGAGCAGATTAAATGAGAAAGGCAAGGGAAAGGGACTTGTGGCAAAAACTAGGGGAGGCCTACGCCGAAGAGGTGAATACAGATAAGGAAGTGAAAATAAATTTGTATAAAAAAATTAGAATAAAAGCTTTTATATTTTATTTTATATATTTTATTGATGATTGTACGAGTAGTACTACTATCTGTTCTTTCACTGTGGCCCCATCTCGTTGTAACAAGGTAATGAAGCTCCAGACAATGCAGTGCGCCGCGATAGACCGTACATCACTTGTTATCGATACATTGACAAGATATATGTACAAAACACTATCTATAACATATTATATAATACTGATGAAGACTATTACATAAGACTGACTAATTAGAACTACATTTTGATATTAACTAACGTTTACATATTTGTAAGCTTATTAACACAGAGTAGTACGTATTGTAACTCCAATTTACCTAATGGTAAAATATTTAGTCAGTAAATATGCTTTTTTTTTACGTGGGGAAATCCCTTATGGATATCCACCCTCCCGGGGGAGAGAGTGGGTTATGTCCGACTCGCACGGACTAAAACCCCACGGTGTACCGACAGACCGTGATGTTGGGGTGGCAAGGGATCGGTCTAAGCTATTCCCCTTAGATAGCCGCCCCAACGGTCCGCCCGGCGGAAGGTGGCCACCGGGCTCCTACCTATAGAGAGGCAGCTGGGCACACACCAGCTGCCTCCCCACGTCCGCCAGACCTGTGCAATGAGGGGATGAGCCCCCCGACTACATCCCCTCAGGTCCGGCGACGGTGGTAGGAGGAGTTGGGCAAAGCGCCGCCTCCTCCTGCCGGTCCTCCGATGGCGAAGACGGCCATTGAGGGGGTCCGCCTCGCGGGCCCTCTCCGCCGCCTCCTTTTGCGAGATGACTTCCTCGCAAAAGGAGGCCACTGCTCGCCATGCCTGCTCGCTGCTGAGCATGGACAAAACCACGCTCGGCAGCGACAAATCTTCTCCTACCGCCACCGCCAAAGTGCGACGCTCCACCTCCCATGCAGCACATTCAGACAGAGTGTGCTGCGCGGTATCCTCCTCAGCGCCGCACTCGTGATAGGCGGCGGTCGGCTCCCTGCGAGCGATCCGGTGCAGGTACCACCCGAAGCAACCGTGTCCAGTCAGTATCTGCACCAGCCTGAACGTCAGGGAGCCCCACTCGCGACCAATCCACTCCCGCAGGACCGGGCGGACGGCGTCAACGGTGTACGTTCCGTAGCGCGCGTTCGCCAGGTCCTGCATCCACCTCTCGACTGCCTCCTCCCGCAACTGCCGTCTCCTACACTCTATCTCCCTGGAGGCCGGAGGCTCCCCACTACGTTTCCTCGCCGCCGTGAATTCGTACACAGCGGCGAGAACACCTGCCTCCAGCTCCCAAGGAAGGGAACCGGCGAGCGCAAAGGCCGCCGCCGAGGACACCATCCGGTACGCCCGGATCGTCCTCAGTGCCACCGTGCGCTGCGCACTGCGCAGCGTGCGCACGTTGGCGGCACCAAGGGCGTTTGCCCAGACTGGTGCCCCGTAGGCGGCCATCGCCCGCACGACTCCCATGAAAAGTCGCCGGCACCCGGCACCCGGCACCCGGTCCCCCAATATTGGGGAGCAACCGGCCGAGTGCCGCCGCCGCCCCAGCAATTCGCGGACCGAGCCCCGCAAAATGGGGCTCGAACCGCCAACGCCCGTCCAGGGTGAGGCCCAAATATTTCATTTTGGCCCCCACCCTGATCCGGGCGCCTTCCACCATTATGTGGGCCCCAGGAGGTGGCCCCCGCCGAGGCCCGTGGAATAACAGGGCCTCAGTCTTCTCGAGGGCCACCTTGAGGCCCAACCTCCTTATGCGCCTGATCACGAGGGTTGTGGCCATCGTGGCCAGGCGCTCCATCTCCTTCCAATTTCCCCCCGGGCTACGACTAGGGTGTCATCCGCGTAACAGATTAGACGCGCTCCATACGGGAGCACTCCGCGGAGCACCCAGTCGTAGCCCATGTTCCACAGGAGCGGCCCTAACACCGACCCCTGTGGAACCCCCCGCCTTGTGGCCCGCCGGACCATCCGCCCGTCGCTATCGACGTAGGCCACCTCCCTGTCCTCCAGGTACGCCTCCAACAGCTGCCGCAGGTACGGGGGCACTCCGAAATATCGGAGAGCCTCCCGTATGACACCGTGCGGCAGGCTGTTGAAGGCGTTGGCGATGTCTAAGGACACCGCCAAGACCCTCTCCCCTTGGGAGGTCGCCTCCGTCGACAGCGACTTTAGGAGGCACAAGGCGTCCACAGTGGAACGCCCTGTCCGGAAGCCAAACTGCGCGTCCGATAAATTCGGCCCCACTCCCTCCAGGTGCTGGACGACTCGGGAAGAGACAACCCTTTCCAGCACCTTTCCGACGTCATCCAGCAGGACGAGGGGCCGATACCCGGATGCGCTGTCCAGAGGGCGGCCCTCCTTCGCCATAAGGCAAAGCCGCCCTTGCTTTCAGAGCTTCGGGAACTGCCTGACTGCCAAACACCGGTCGAACAGCTCCCGAAGCCACCCCCCAAGAGGGCCCAGTGCAAGGCCGAGCACCCGGCCCGGGACCCCGTCAGGGCCGGGCGCTCTCCGCCGGTTGAGGAGGCGCTCAACAGCTCTCCCCATCTTCTCTACCGTAATTGGGGGAGGACTGTCAGGCACCTCCCCAACTTCCGCCCGAGGTGGAGGCATGGGAGGAGCCGATAGCAGCGGAGGGTCGGGGAATAATTCTCCCACGACCCTCGCCACCACCTCCGGCTGGAGGGTCTCCGTCATCGGGGGCGCCCAGGATCGTAACTTTTGCGTACGAGCCGATACGGGCGCTCCCAAGGATCCCCCTCCAGCGTTTGCAGCAGCTCTTCCCATGCCGCCTCCTTCGCCCGGCTGATGGCAGCCTGCAGGGTCTTCCTGCACTCCCTATAGCTGCCATACAGCCGGGCCTCCACCTCGGGGTCCCGGTGCCGCCGTCGGCGGCTGCGCCCGAACAGCCGCCGGGCCGCGGAGCAGGCCGCCCGGAGATCGGCGATCTCCGGCGACCACCAGTATACTGCCCGTCTGTCTAGGCGCTGTACGCTCCGCGGCATCGACGCGTCGCAAACCTCAGTTAGGGCACCACGGAGACGGGTTGCAGACGCGTCGACATTGTCCTGCACGGAGGGCATGACCCACGCCTGAACGATGGCCCACCGCCCAACAGGAGAACTTCGCGCCCCTTCGGGGGCGGATGCCAATTCGCCTCCCTCCGCAAAGCTAAGACGTCCGCCTTCATATCGTCGACCTGCCGCCGGAGATTCTTCACCTCCCTTTGTAGTCTGTTGTTCTCCTCCCCCTCGGTTCGATCAACCAACGACTCAACAACCTCCTGCAGGGTCCTGGCTGCGGCTTTGAACGCTTCCCTGCAGGGGCCCGCCAGGTTCTTCGACTTCCTTACTGCTAACACTCCTCACACGTGAGGTTTTTTTCCCCCGCATGGCACTCATGGTGCACTGGTGACCCAAGGGTCACTCAGCGACCAAGAGGCACAAGCCCACAGTTTGACAAACACGCCAAAACCTATCAAACAGCAAGAACACGATCCAAGAAACGAAGCCAAGTCAAAACAAGAAAGAAATCAACGTCCGAGTAAAACACAAGCCAGGTCAGGAGCAAAAACGAGTCCGAAGTCAATAAGCAAGCCAAGGTCAAGTATAAGAAGCCCAAGAACGCCAGAGAAGACTCATAGACAACGCAGAAACCCTCTTTTTAATAGGTACAATCATAAATAAAATAAGTGCACCTACACAACCGTGATCTACGACACGGAGCGAGCGCAAACACGTCCGTCTCGCTAGAATACCGCGCGGACAGTCATAGTCAGTAAATATGCTATCGTATCTTTGGGTAAGGACAGTTAAGATTCGTCGTATTGACGATTTTTAAGTATCTAAAAATAATTATGTAGTAGGACGCTATCATTTAAGCCATCATCACTTCAAATTTCAATTTAAAATGAACAGAATATTAAACAAGAACTTTAGAATACATAATATTAGCTGTAGAGCTACATCAAAGGCATACAAATATACATAAGCTAGAGATAGACGCTAAGTCATATGAAGAAAGCTTAATAAAAGTGGAGGCTTATAATCATTAACAACAAAGGGGTTGTAACCGTGATGTTACGAAAATGTATCAGTGACAGCCGACAACGTGAGCCAAACGAGATTTTTTAAAGTCGTCAGTTAAACAGATCTGTTGTTTCTCATTAATACATCCGAATATTTGTATTATACTAAACAGTGAAGTAAGTAGTACCTTAGTTACGATAATACTATGGTAATACAATACGAGGATATTCGAATTCCAAGCCCTGAATCGAAATTTAGGTATTGCGAGTTGGAAGGAGTCAAGCTTTATAAGGAATTGGGTTTTCGATTTTGTACAAGAATAACCTTATAGTAATATTTCTCTTCAACTTTATAAATTATTTCCAACTTTATAAAATTGTTTGTTTTGAACTTAAGAGTTCAAATATTTTCCCAAATCGTACAACAAAATAGTAATGACTGTTAGTAATATTTAAAAACGATATTTTGTTCTAGTTGGGATATATGTAACGTTTTGTGCAAGCGCCAGAAATTATGCTCTATGTGAATTGCATGTACATTAATCAAAATATTCTTTTAACCATTGCAATTCCCATTCTGAAACTTTTAGCATATTGCAAGGGTGATTTAAGACATATCTTGTATAAAAAGTTGAAAATTTAAAAGTTTATAAAAGAGATTCTCGAAGATACTAGCATCTTTTGTTTTTTTATTAAATAATGCAATTAATTAGTAAGATAAGAATATTTTGGAGACGTTAGTAATGTTTATCATACCCTTTCAATAAATTGATTTATGCCGAACACAAATAAATACTTTTGTTATACTCTGCATTGTTAACAATATAAACGTATATTTGTATAGCTGATAGCTTTCAACGTGACCCACTTGAGAATACCGATGGAATATTATTGAAGTCGAATAAATAATTTAATAGATATTTGCTTCGTACAAATAAATTGGTAAATTGAAAGGCTACTATCGAGGAGACATTGAGCATCCTCGCTCAGACAATTAGGCTTTTTTTGTACCGGCTAACGTTTATAAATCGATTGCTCTTGGTGGATTGATCGATCAAATTATAACCACGATGACCCTGGGGATGATGTCATAATTTCACATAGGCGCCATTTTGTCCATGGCCCGACATACATTATAAGACAAATGAAGAGAAGTTTTTTTATAGCTTTATAATAACTATCTTACTTTTATGATGGCAAAAACCGCATCGATACTCGCACAGTCACGGTCGCTGCTCCGTTTGGTACATCTGATTAGCATAGACAAGAGTTTATCCCGTTGTCTCTGCGCTATTATTGTATCGTTCTGAATATCTGTACACTGTGTGGGTATAGGGTGGTCAGGTTACAAATTTACAGAAAAATTATAGATAGTTATTCAGTTTTACGTCTTAATTTATAATTGAATGTGTATGTATTTACCATACGATAATTGATTTTAATTTTTCATATTTATTATCACGGCATATCAATCAACATTTTGATGATGTTTGGAATTAACTCCTCTTTCTATGCATCCAATAAAAACGATTGTATTGTGTAATGTACTTTAAATACATATCTATATTAAAAATAGAGCCCGATCGAGTTTTTTGCCGGTTCTTCTCAATGACTAAGTGATTTTTTTTTTTCGAAACGGTAGTAATTTTGACATTCAGGAGTGCCTTCTTATGACCTAATTTGAGTAAAGTATTTTGATTTTAATTTCTTTTGAAAATGAAAGACCTACAAAATCCCAAAGTTGACCTAATGTAACGTTGTAAACCCACGCTTTGTCTATGTTGCGAACATTTATACTAAGCTGGAATGCTTGGAGGTTCTTTGATAACAATTTGGATTAATTTTACTTTACCATTGATTAATCAACTTCACTTGAACATGGTATCGTAATAATATGTTAATCATAAGATCTTAATAGTTTTCTAATCAATCTACATATAATTGAATATCACTATGTATTCAAAAAATAACATATAAAATAGGAAAACACCTTCGTCTTCCTTTTAGTTCCGTGTTTGTTCACTAGTGGCGTAATTATTTACTTCTGGTATAAAAAATATTCTGTTTGGTAATTCTCCAAAAAAAAAATTAACGTCAATACTCTAATAATAATGACTACGATCTTCGCACAAGAATTTACTAATAGTTACAAGTTAGTAACAAACATATTAGGGTAGAGGTTCTGAACAATAGTGTCATCATAGCATGTGTCGCAAGATTTAAAAATCTCTCACTTTCGTCCACTACGTACTATCAAAAATTTTGTATTTAATAATGTAAGGATATTTCGAATTAATAAAGAGTATGTTAGTGTGCCGCTGAGTAAACAAGATTGAAAACCAAATGCATTAGTGTACCACAGCAAGTCATTATTATAAATTTTCCACAGTGTTGTGACATTCCTCATCTAATAGAATATATTAAACATAGTATAACAAAAAAATGTGTGCTATCATGTGACCGTCACGAACGCAGTTCCTTATTGAGCAAACTCTTCTTTATATTTTTTCGCACCCTGTGTTGTTTTCATTTTTCTTCTCCCTTCCGGTACTTTTTTGGTGCAGATCATACGATTTAACTACTATTTCCTCTGGTAATGTATGTATATATTAATAAATAGTAAATACTCGAATCACATGTACATAAACCTACGTACACAGTAAATACGTTTGCCAAATTTCACCATTTTATTAGTTTTTCAGAATTTGTATTATTACTTCATACAAATTTCATTTCTCTAGTCTACATTAGAAATTTGTATTTATAAGAGAATATAACTCTATTCTATTCTTCTTCTTTTTTATATAAATTAAAACAGATATAAATAAGTTTTAATGAAGTTTTCACGCATTCGATATTGAGATTATATTCATATAACTGGCAAACAATAATATTACATACAGAAAAGTTATTTATAACTAAGTCTTTTTCTTATAATAACATTGACTGCAAGATGTTTATCTACTCGAAGTCACATATTCCTATAAAACAGAAAGAGACAGAAAGAGAATTTCGTGTAGATAGGTGATTATTTCTATCAAAAAACTGTTATTGCAAGTCGCTTGAAGGAACTTAGTTAAAAATATTGTAGAAATATAAATAAATTAATCAATTAATCGGATATACTTTATTCAATTTAGGCCCTAATAAGGTGCTTATGAACGGCCAAACTACCACCGGTTCGGACAAGCATCCAACTCATCGAGAAGAATCAACCAGAAACTTGATCAGCTTTATCTTTTTAACATATTTAAAATACATTACACGCTACAATCGCTCTTCGTGGATGCACAGAGAGAAATAGAATTCAAGAGATCACCATCTTGCACACATTGATTAACTGTATAATAAATAGCTTTTTGACAACCGCTAGACATGACGCTAAAAAAACTAAAAGCGTTAAAAACCTAGTAAATTTAGAATTTGTTAGCTGGTAACACAGTTTATGGCCCAAACTGGCACATGTCGTCAGAATGGACCCATTTGAATTCATAATGCAGCTGTCAGAGAGATCCCGGATTACAGGATGAAAACACGACAGCGCCGACTACGAAGAGTGCCGGCTGTATGAGTCTGTTTACACACGAATCGAGGATTGTAGAAGCCTTCCGAACTTCCAAATATTGTTTTCCCATAGAAAATAATCAAATTTTAATTGAAATTTTTATGGAGCAAAGTTCACAAACATAGAATATTGATCTCCAATTTACAAAATCGTAAATGGAAGGATGGTGTCATTCCCGACTTTCCTAGCTTTCAACCTCTTAACAAAGATGGGAGCGCCTAAATTAAGTACTTCATTTGGGTGTAAAGGTTTCTCTTGTAAGTTGTAGCTACTATATATAAATTTGTTAATTTTATCTAGTATCTATTTAGTAACCGTGACTTCGCGTTTAGCAAGAATAGTTAACAAAAACAAAAAGAAAAGTAGAACAAAACAAAATTATTTGTATGGCGAAATTTTGAAGCCTTGGCTGTTACGACACCCACTTTAATGCATACGTGTATAGTCGGGATAGGTTGGGCTTAAATATAACTTGATAATTATTTAGTTCTCTGTAACTTGGCTTCCTTAACCACATTTAACATAATTATATTAAGTGTAGTGCATGTTATTCAGTTTAATTTCTTATTCTAATGCCTACGTCTAATTCTATAATTATAAAGTATAAGATTATATATTAGTTGTGTTAAAAGAATAACCAATAAATAATTTAAGGACAAAATTACTTTTCCAATCCATAAAGCTCATTCGAAATGCACAAGAGCTAACATTTAATTATTTGCGATTGCAGAGTCTGCTAGGTACTTATGTTAAGACCTTAATATTTGAATAATATTTGAGATAGGTTATGGGCAGACCGTCTCTATTGTGCTTAATAAAGACCAAACCGACCCTGAAACTCGACAAATCAACTTATAGAATAGTAGTTCTTGAGTAGAGCAGCACGGCAGCTAATGATTCACGACAATGATACACTATTTGGTGATATAATCAAGCCCGATAGGAGGAGTGACAAGTATTAAGAAAAAGCATGCAGGCTGGCACGATAGTGGCGACACTCATACTATATTTTACTAAGATCCAAGATATAGTTATTTAAAGAGGTGACTCGTCTTAGCTCGTTCGGTCTGGACTACTGGACTCAATGACTTTAAAAGGTCAACAATGATGTAACGAATGTCGCCTGCACTCAGACAATGGAATCGGGGCCGGTTGAACGATAATGTCGCGCGATTGTGGCGCCACTGTCACGCGGCCGTGTTGTTTCGTCCTGAATGGCACATCAAGCCTCCATTGTTAACTGAGGAGAGTGTGGGATGCCATTTTTCTGCTGGACTATTGTCGATTTGAGGACAATGGACGTCTCACTGCGAACCTTGGCCTGGTTTCTGAGAAATCTTAGATTTATTAATCCATAATAATAACGCTACTTAAATCCTTTGACATTTTTCTCTGAGTTATTTTATTTATTTATTTTTATTAGACTAATCTAGATTTATATTACGTACTAGCTAATGCGGCCACGCCGTTACTGTTGCTCAATTATTACATGATGAATTAAAATGATGACAAACCATTTTCAAAATTAAAACGTGGCGCCATCTATGACATCTATAACAGTCGGTCTTACAGTTTGCTATCAGCAAAATAATTTAAAGAGACTTACATATGTTCGAAACTAATGAAACTTACTATTAATAACAATAATCAACATTAACAATCATTCAATTTGTAATTAAAAAATATTGATGCCATCGATCGAAATAAAAATGATCTTATCCCTCAAATTGAAATGAATTATATAAAATGTCAACGTTTTATGAAAATCGGCTGAGTGGTTTCGAAGTTCATCGTAGACAAACATCATAACACTGGAGCTTCATATATTAAGAAGATGTTTACAGTGTACAATTAAATATATTATAATTTTAAGCCCACTGTAAATGTTGAAGCAGATTGCTTAAATATAGTCTATAAACTATGTGAACCTATACATATCTTCCTTTGTTATTAGTATCATAGTAACTATGCGAAACATAGTTATCCATTTAAATTGACTCAATTACAAGTGATAACACAAAAGCAGAGATAACGTATCTGTAACATTTAGACAAATATATTTATCAATCTTTGTGCAAAAATAAATTCAGTTCATTTAAAAAATTCTTCCATAAATCAACTCCGGTATACAGAAAGGGCTGGGATTACGTATACTTTATATTCCCTTCATTTGAGATTCGTATGATAGTGACATATGCGGTACCAAGCACCGCGTTGTCGTGTACATGCCGCCATCGCCAAGCTTTCCTTAGCTATGTTTTCCACTATACAAGCTAAGCTTCTGCTATATCTATGCTTACTATAAATTATTTTATATACTTGAGTGAGACATTGCATACCAAACTAAAAATTTACTATAATAACTACTGGTAGTTATTTTATTTAGTTTTGTTTTTTCCGCGGGGCCAGCAGCCCCCCACTTTTTTCCCCTCCTCAGTATACCGCTACAGGGCATTGTGTCGCCCGCATCGCTATTTGACGCACACTTGAAGCCATCGTACGCGCCGAAGTGATTGTTACAAGCGCCAGAGTGTTTAGTGTATGTGCCGCGAGAAATCCGTGAACGCTCTGTATCTTGGACAAAGAATTTCTCCACCACCGCAGCGCTCACACCAGCAATTGGACTCACTCTATATGCCAAGTAAGTGTGAATGTTCCTATTACCAAGCTCAATCGATTGTGTACCATTGGATCCTACGATTGATCACATATCCTCTGATGTCCTTATCCTAGCATTCAACAAATAATACAGTCCACATCTCTCCGTATGATAGACCCGTATTAACCAGGTTTGACGGCCTATTCCCACCAACTACACTACCACCGATAATATTTATATCTGCAGTTACACAAATACTATATTTGTAAGAATTAATCTGTAGCACTGGTTGATCCTTCTAAAAAATCTTTCATTGTAATGAAATGTTTCGTTCATATTGATAGTTATATTATCGTATTAAATTCAAACGTTTTCTTACAGATACTGTCCCTATCTACCCATTGTAGCATAAACCCGCCAATTTGTTATGTTTTATTTAAACGTATATGCAGGTACGTCTCATATGTATTAAATCTGTAAACCATACGTGTAAGCAAATACAAACTTGAAAAGGGGTGATAAAAGGTGAATATAGTTTTCACATTAACGTACAATAGTGCATTAGGAATATTCTAGATTACATGTTATGATACTCTATAAACAACAAGCAACAACAAATAAATGCATAATAAAGAAATAAATAATAGTCTAATTTAACTCGGATTCTTAAAGTAACACTATTTTTTTATATTACATAAATCTCCTACATCTTTTAGTGGTTGTGAAGCAACTTATTCCTGTTTAATAATTTTATTAGTTTCAGAAAAGCAATCTTTGCTTTATTTATATGACGTGAGTACCAATATATTGTATCAGACATTACATCCATTCCATGAAATGTATACTTTTTTCTACGTTTTCTTTTCGATCGCTTTATGTTAAATTCATATTAATATATTAAATTAAATGAAAATAAGGGATTTCAAATAAATTCATATTAAAAAGGTTAGAAATAACACGATAAATACATACTTTGGTTGTATGAAAGACAACAAGATCCTTTATGTTGGATCAAAGCGATGTCTCGTCTAGCGAGGCGAGTCGCGTATTTCATACCCGTTTATAGAAACAGCTATAGTGACGTCACAGGTCGTGTCACGGGTCACGCGGTACAAGAAAAATACAACGTTCATTATAATCACAAAATATATTATTGATGCTGTATTTATTATAAAAAATATGTATATAAATAATGCTATATAATTGTGTTGTTGCAAAAGATGTACCTAATAGTTATTCAATTTTTTGGGAAATTTTTGTTTTAAATTTTTCAATCGCATAATGGATTCTTCAACATTTCTTCAATAGCATATCTTGATCTAATGATAGAAAATATTCGATAATAATTGTCAGCTGACAAAATTAAATTTATTATAATATTAATAAAAATACACTTTTATATCTTTCTGATATAATAGTATAATTATATAGCTTTAATAGTAAGTTGTATATATAGTTAAATATGCCGATTTTTTTTTCAGAAATTTGTGAAATAGCGGATTTAATACAAGCTGCGGAGAACTATAGTGCATCGACCACAGTTCATTTTTATATCTCTATAATATAGAAATGGCTATTGATATATCTTACATACTTTATCAGGTTTATCCGAACATCAAAATGTTGGCACACTTTTTTTTGTTTTTTTTTTAACCGACGTGAAATAACAGTGCTTGCATTGTTGTATTTCGTTCGGTCAGTGAGAGAGCCGGAGGCCCACGTCCCTTCCTCTTTCCTTCTTTCCCTTTCCTTCCCCTCCCGCTTCTGTCATATACAGGCTGGCAACGCACTTGCGACGTCCCTGATGTCGCTAGTGTCTATGGACGGTGGTGATCACTTAACATCACGTGACCAACCAGTTCGTTTGCCTCCTTTGATATAAAAAAAAAAAACAGGGAAATCTTGCATACTTACATTCTGGATTCTTACCGACTACGATACCACATTGTTCCATATTGATTCTCTGATGATGGATTGGAGACAGCTTTTGTGTTTCATCCACTCAACCCAGCAGGTACAGGACTCTCATTTTCTTCTATTTCTCTTTTCGTATGCACAATTTTTATTATACTGTAATATCGTCACTAGATGATGTTTTTTATCATTGTTGTAGGATTTACACTTATGTGGTAGAATAAAATATTAGATTTGCTCATTCCTATGACTTTATTTTCATAGCCCTTTTTCCGAAATAATTAACATAGAATATATCGTATTTCAATATCGATTTTTATATATTCATTATGTTTTATAATGAAAAATATATTTTCACTTTCATATTACAATTTAATACAAAGTCGAGGACAATTTATTTATTTTCTATTTTTTTTATAGGTTCACAAACTAGACTACACTTTTTTTTTTCTTGAACTGACTACGTTATTGACCTAGCAAGGTCTTAACAGCTTCACCGGACTACTAAGGCGAGCGCTTAAGGCACTCAGCCGATTTTATAATGGCAACCAGCTCAATGGTGCACGGCACACCTCGGCTTGGCTGTTGCCCGTTGCATGCAAAAATCGCGACCTAACTTAGCTAACCTAGCTAACTATTCATATATGTTTGAGTTGTTGAAACGTATATGAGTACCAGCATATCCGCCTCAACAACTCCTCCATACATTTTTATCGGAAACTTTGGAGAGTTTTTCAGTTCGATAAGGGAAAAAAATTTAACAAAAATAACACTTCCACCAAGATGTGTAGCGTGTAGGCGTGCACGTGTGTGGAGGTGATCGTGTAGTGTTGTAGCAGTGATGTATGGGTGTGTCACCGTATCGCGCAAGCAACGCACTCAAGGGCTCCCTACCGAGGGATCGAACCTAGGCTTGAGCCGCTGCCGTGGGAGGCCTAATCGGGTGTGCGGGAGCGAAGTTAACCCCCAGACCACGGCGGCGCGATCTGTGATTACGCGGGCGTGGGCGTGAGCACGCTCTGTTACGAGGGACAGGCTGGTACTGATCGTTCGCTGACGTGATATCGTCGGGAGGGTCGGTGAAAATGTGTCGCGGACGTCTATTATAATGCCCAGCGTTGGGCACGAGTTCGTAATTCGCGGCGGATACCACTAACTGACTGGGACTAGATGACACACAAACAATTAACCTTACAATTAACTAACATCAATAAATATAAACCTCGGTATGGGTCCTAAAATAGTGAACACAGCTTACTAAATTACAACTCATAAATCATATAAATACAATTCATATTACTTGAAAATACAATATTTATTTTGTTGACTTACACATATAATTACACATGTATAAGCTTATTAAAGAATTTCTAGTTTAGTAACGCTTCGCAGACTGCATTTTAATATGTATTTTGCATTTTTCTAATTCACTTCAAAAACCTTACAAACAATTTTACTATTCTGCACTACACGAATATCAACACCTAACATATTCAGAGTACGTGTCATCCGCCGGCTAGACAATCATGTTTCACGCTTGTACGATTGAAAATCTGCCTTGAATTCACGACGGAAGGTGTAATCTTGACATAGCAGAGCACAAAGCCGATATTGAATATGAAAGGTGAACCTACAATATATTGTGATTCGTCATAACACAAGCTCGTGAATGTTTGAAGTCTTGTTTCGTCTATCGATTTATTTTTATCTTATTACATATCTCTATAACTCTCATGAAAGTTGAACTACAAATTCACATATTATATGACAAATATAAAGAGTTATACATTTCATTTTATTACTTCCGAATGTGAGTAAACTGGTTGTTGGTTAATCCACATTATTTTTCAAATCCTAAATATATAAAAATCCAGTATCTGATGTGTTTGTACACAATGAACTCTGAAATTACTCAATCGATCTTCATAAAACGTTGGCATTTACGTATAATTTGGTTTAATTTCAGTGATAGAATAATTTATATTTCAATTAATAGCCTGAATATTTTTTATTACAAATTAAATTATTGTCAATTTTGATTATTGTTATTTATTGTAAGTTTCATCAGTCTCGAATAGATGGCGCTTTAAATTGGTTTATTGACAGAAAACTGTAGGGCCACCTGTTATAGATATTTTAATAGATGTCGCCATATCAAAATTTTAATTTATCACGTTATTCTAATTATATCAAAATGAGAGATGGCCAGTGACTAGCCCGTCGCTTTTGGATTCGTTTTACGGCACTATACATATACCGGTACGACACGATAGTCGGTGTTTCAAGATTTGTGGTATGCATTATTTGAGAAACTGTTGCTTTGTTAACAACGTCTATAGCGGCGGTGATATCTATTAGGGAAGTGAGTCATTATTCCGGTAATAGGAAAATACTTTTGCCATTCATTTTAAAGGGTTATCTACCACCAGCCAATTTAAAATATACAGTCCTCTGCCTAAGTTAGATACGAGATTAGTCCGGGCATTGGTTTTTGATGTGTCTAATTTAAAAAGTTTTAAAATACTGTTAGGACAGTTTGATTAACTTAATTACGCATTAAACATAAATGTAGCGTAAGATTACTAGGCGACTGAGCTGCGTGGCATAATATCTCACTGACATAGGCATTCATAGTTCGGTCGTTCTCATTAATGTTCGGTTGTCATCGAGGGGTCATTTCTCCTTTTCTATTATACTATTACTTTCTACTTTACTACTACTTCCTTGTACTTGTAGCATACGTTTTGCCGTACATTTTATATGGAGAAAGGTCTGCTCCTAAGAGTAGTGACGTAATGTTAGGTAACAAGACCTTCCTCAATATAACAGAGTATTAAACAGAAAAACAATTTTTCAAATAGTTCTACTGATTATGGAGTTAAAAAAACAGCCATGATTAAACAGTACGTCCAAGATTCATTATCTTTTTATTCTGGTGTCGGATGAGATCATTAACGCGCAATGTGTGTTTTATTGGATACTTGATTATTCACTAGTTTGATTATTGTTATATGAACTTCGTGGTACCTTAATATCTTTCTATAAAGCAGAGATATATATATTTTTAGACTAGTTTTATACATGTTTTTTACAATGGTTAAGACACTGAAAAAGATATAAATAAAACCAACTGCGACCTATAATTTTGCGAAGCGATTAGATTTTATTTGTCTGAAGCATGATAAAATTACTTTATTATATTTTGATTACCTTCTAACAACAAAAAAATAATAACATTAACTCCGGTATATTTACAAACCATTGGTAATCGTCTCTGTTACGATTCAGTTATAAAACGCCTTATTTAAAGCCTTACAGTGATGCTACCTCCAATAAATACTATACGAGTACAAGAATGCGGTCATATTTTTGTTTCGGGACTACGATTACAACAAGGTCCCAAAGCATATTACCGAATTACCGAACTCTAAGTTTAAGCGCCATATCAAGCGGCTTTAATGTCCAGAGGCTTCTATAGAGTAGATCAATATGTGAACTATGGTGATGTCTGGAATTAAGTCCTCTCTCCGTGCATCCACTAAAAACGATTGTACCTAGTACTATATCAACACAAACATATATATGTTAAAAAGAAAAACCCGATTAAGTTTCTTGCCGGTTCCTCTCAATGAGTGGGTTGTTTTCCGAAACGATGGTAGTTTTGACGTCCATAAGCGCCTTCTTAGAGCCTAAATTGAATATAGTATTTTTGATTTTGATAACTGCAATTTACAAAATGAGGCTTATAGAAAAGACAAGTAGCGTCAGGTTCTCGAGACGGTTCCTTTTGAAGGTGTAAAATATCACACAAAGACTAAGGGTCTCTGGGTAGAGTTACTGACGGGGGTGAAACTTTGAGACGCGATCATTAGACGCGTCGCGGTACACTCATTAGCTCTACACTCGACACTACCACACCCAGCGTTTCTCAAACTTATTAGTTGAACTTAGTATTTGTGTGCCACGTCAGTCGAAATTTCTCAGTAAAGATACACGTTATATTGATAATACATTTAACACGTAGTTGCTTTATATTTAATTGTACATACTCAAAAAACAAAAATTATACAAGAAAGTCGTTTTTCGAATCTGCCTGCCTGTTCTCTTGATTCTTTCAAACTACGTAACGTATGTTAATACGGTTTTCATTATCATTTAGAGATTTTTTAATAAAGGTAATTATATGTACATATGTCTGTTGTATTTATAAAAGGAAGTGCAAGTCTTTGTAGTAGCTGACTGAACCTTATGAGAAATTAAAGTACTACATAAATGTACACATTAAAAAACGTGTTCAGGGATGTATTAGATAGTATATATCGTCCTACTAAGAATAACTCACAAATTACACATATTGTTTTACTAATATCTCTTCCATATTTGAAAACAGAAATATTTTTAATTTTTGCACCACTATTTCGACAAACATAATAAATACTTCAATGCGTTTAGTAAATCAAAGTTACCATTTGTAGTATATAATTTAAAGGAATATTATAGATTACGATTATCGTAGATATCACGGACTTAAAATTACAACAAATAGAAGTTATGTGAAGATTTTTACACAGCTCCTATTATTTTGATAAACTGTTAAATCGAGGAGAAAAAAAAAACGAGAAGAGAGACTCGTAACACTACATTAGTTATATAAAGCTTATACGAAGCTGGAGTTGGTCGCTAGTAACTTTATAATATAAAAAGAGCTTTACTTGATATAACAAGCATTAGTTTGGTAAGAGCGTTCCATACTTTATATATGTAATGATTATGTCGTGTCGTGAAATACGTAACGTAAAAATAGGTAACGATGTACAAAATAATGATATATGTAATATAATATGTACATATGCGACAAAATCTATTGTCATTATTAACAAGGCTAAATATATAAAAGTTTGTGAACCGCTGCCCGCCAG
The DNA here is from genome assembly GCA_014332785.1 of Antheraea mylitta. NCBI lineage: Eukaryota > Metazoa > Arthropoda > Insecta > Lepidoptera > Saturniidae > Antheraea > Antheraea mylitta. The sequence continues at coordinate 21,951 of JACEII010000191.1, forward strand.
TGTTACCCCTTCGTATCTACACGCTGCACCGAACACGACACGTTTATGGTATACACATTACTGTTATTTATGATATGGAAAACTTTTTATTTTTATTAAAATGTATATATAGACCTAATCTCAAGGTTATTCACACTATGATTTGCAATTCAATACCACATGATATATATGCAAGCACCAATTGCATTCGTTTTAAAGAAAGCAAAACATTACAATGAGACCATAGCGTTCTGGTAAGTCGTTTTCTATACCTTGCCTAATTAGCTGCCACTCTCAAGTTGTGTTAAAACAAGGATATATGTACATATGTACTTGAAAACCAGTTTTATTGATAGGTGTAACAAGATTGACGCATAACCAATAAAATAACTGATGCCTGCTGCTGAGTTCCATTACGTTATGGTTTTCTACAAATTAAAATTCCATCCATATCATTTCGATGGATGCGGTTTTTGTGTGAATTTTTACTACGTACCTCGGTTCTCTGAAGATACTCATAGTTGCGATGTTTTCGAACCAATATAACCTACAAAGCTTTAGGAAATAAGCCTAGTCTTTCCTCTAAGCCCGGTAACGCATCAGTGATAGCACTAGCATCGCAGATTTCCACATACGTTTGCCTTCAATCGCATAAAAAATTCAAAGCAATCATAATCACTGCTGATAAAAGTGAAAACTCAAAATAATGAAATAAATGAGTTTACTTTTGAATTATCATTAAGTATAGTGTGAAGGACAATATTACAATGTCAGAATTTGTTTATTGAAATTATCAGTATAAGTGTGGTTTTCATATCTATTGGTACTCGGAGTAATAACTATATAAGTTTTTATAAGCTTATTACCCAATCAATCGTATGATGAGCTGCAAAATATCCATATTACATGTACATAGACCCCTACACTACGCGTCGCTAGTCTGATGCAAGCCGCGCAAGCGTTGTACAACCAGTCATACTTACGATTAACGCGAAATTATTATTATTAAATTTATCTTATGCCAAAAATACCGCTCAACGTGCCTAAAGAACTTTTTACGTAAGAAAAACGTCATTTAAACTGTTACCTAGATGTTGAGTCTAATTGGATTGTACTAAATTACTAAGCTATTTTCGATAGCCCTTTTACCCTCCCATTAAGTTATTGTAAATAAGAGTGGAAACATTTCAGTTTTACGTTTATAATTTCCTAACCTATTTAACACAACAATGGTTTCAGAAAACTAAATGTTTTCGTAGAAGCGTAGTACTTGTCTACGGCAGACGTAACTTCGCTACGGTTTTACTACGAAGCACTACGATATAATTAGGTGAGTTCCTTTTAAACGCTGTTCAGACAACTGAATATTTTTATTTATGACTAGCGGCCGCACACGAATGCATCTGCGACTGTTACAAAGATAATATAATAAGTACATTATCTTATAATCTATAATCTTATAATTATAACTCTTACAGCTTATACATTGTATACCTAGTACGCTATCAAATATCAGGGTTTTTTTTCAAATTAATTGATATTTGTGGGAATAGGCCGTCAAAACTTGGTTACAACCTTGACTCCTTTCACCTCCATTAATACGGGTTTATCATACGGAGAGATGTGGACTATATTTTTTGCTGATTGCGAGGGCAAGGGTTTTTTTTTATATCAAAGGAGACATACGAACTGGTGGGTCACGTGATGTTAAGTGATCACCACCATTTATAGACACTAGCGACATCAGGGACGTCGCAAGTGCGTTGCCAGCCTGTATATGGAAGAAGGAAAGGGAAAGATGAAAGAGGAAGGGAGGTGGACTATTAAAAGATATATGCTCAATCGCAGGATCCAAGCGTATATAATCGATTGAGCTTGGTAATAGGAACATACACACTTACTTGGCATGTATAGTGAATCCAATCACTGGTTTCAGCGTTGCGGCGGTGGAGAAACTCTTTGTCCAAGACACAGAGCGTTCACGGATTTTCTCGCGGCACCTACACTAAACATTCTGGCGCTTATAACAAAAACACCGACGCATGCATTAAATGGCTTAGATGCGTACGTTAAATAGCGATGCGGGCGATACAATGCCCTATAGGGGTATACTGAGGAGGGGAAAGGCGTGGGAGGAAAGTATGAGTTGCCCTCGCGTACCAAACAACAAAATTAGCTTCTTATAAAATAACTACCAGATATTATAGTGGGTCATCACATTACAGTTATATTTTAATTTCGGGCGATTTAAATAATACAATCATAAATTATACTCTATGAGTAATTCTGATCTACAGACTGTAATATTTAATAAAAAATCATTTAGTTTTCGTATCATGAAAGAAGAACAAACAACGTCACAAATTTTCTCATTTATAGTATTCGGATTTTAAATTGTGCTTATTATTTTGAATATAACCGTTTGCTAAAGAATATACTCATTCTCTACTATCCTTAACTGATTGATCACTCTATTTTTCTTTGCGAGGTTCAATTTATACGGAACTGTGCAGCGACTAAAAACACTCTTACTCTTTCTGAGGGTACATAAATGAACATAAACTATATACCATATTATATGTCGACCATGTACATATAATAGTAACACACATCGGCATGCGTTATCATGGTAGCAGTAAATGTGTACCCAGCAATCAAGAGACTTATTAGCCAGCTTAGCAGCGGGAACTGTCATTCTGCAGTCATGTCAAAATAAAACTATTTAAAATTTCTGACTAAGCAGTGGATATGATTGAAAATCTTAATATATATTTACCAAGAGATCAATCATCTTGTTCCATTCCCAGTCAGAATTAATCTATAATTTCCAATGACCGTTGCCTTTGTTACCGGAAGTCAAGGGAGCGGATTAGCGGGAACGCTTTGTGTAACCTCCCGGGAGGGTTATTGTGAAGCTTCCTAAATTGGAACCCTCGTCCGGTGTTGTTACATAGAGGAATCTCTCTCTGATTGTAACTAGCTTGCAATTACACTGCCGCTTTCGTGAAACTCAATAGACACTATATTATCTTGTTTAAGTACATTCATATTGTATTGTTACACTCATCGCTAATCAAATGCTGTTTTCACTCAAATAAATTTATTGGTACACACAAATACAAAGATGTACTCTGCTCTTTGATTTCCTCCTTTTGTCGCTTCTCACACACCTTTCGTTTTGCAGAATAGAACTGCTATCGGACAAATAGCGTATTTAGATACCTGAAAAAACGAGTAGAAGTCTTATATCTTATATTGAATATAATTAAAGTTTGTTTTTTTTATTTATGACACTAATAACATTTACAAACGATCAAGATTCGAAGCATGTTGTTTTCAGAACTTGTTAGTTTGCATTATACAGAACAGTAGAATTCCAATATCTACATTTTCCATGTATCGTAAACTCACCACGTTGCTTAATCATTTTTGTATACAATTTCATATTGTTCATGATATTATTCAAAACTGATACATTTTTATAAGGGTATTTATTTTATCTTACCTATTTTTACAATAATCTATTTATAGCGGTTATTATAAATTTTCATCAAAACTCGAATATTTAGCTGCTCTATGTCTCAACATTTAAGTAGAGATTACATCAAAAAAAGATTCCAATACGTTTTCAGATTTTTTATTTACCTTAATTTTACAATACCATATTACACAACCAATTAACTGTAATTAACTACATCAAAAAGAACGCTTCTCCGTGGGCGCAATAACCTTAAAAAAGCATACAATGTATTTTATCTACAATGATATAGTACCTGAGCGACCGAGCTTAGCTCGGTCTTTTTAAAAACATTTTTAAATTAAAATAAATTGTTAGGTTTGCCTTACAAAGTTAAATTTTTTCACAAAAAAAAAAATATATACTTTCGAATACTTTCGGATTCGAACTGGGGTTACACGGATTTTCGTAGCAACCAATTTCCATCTGAGCTATTTTTGTTTTGACAGCGCCGGCGAAATTTACCTTCATATTCTAGATATATTTTTTCATTGCCTGAAATCTCAGTTAAAAAAGTTTTCTATGAATAAAATCTAGTTAGATCGATTTATCGTCTCCAAAACTACCTACATACTAAGTTTCACGGAAATAGATGACGACGTTTCCGAGATCCTGAATATATACAAATATAAAAATATACAAGAATTGCGCGTTTAAAGGTATTCGATAAAAGGCATATTTCTCCGGCTTTATACCACCAGAAGTTAATAATCAGTGACACAATCTGTGCGAAGCCGCGAACAACTACTTAGGTTAAGTTAAAAAATCGAATATCATTTAAGATTCTGTTCGAAGTTACATCGCAGTTTTCTTCGAGATCTTGATTGGTCACGTAGTGTTTTTATATATTTTTTTATCCATCAAAGACGGTATTCTATGTTCTTAAAGTGACTTTTAAAGATAGGTATTAAAGAAGGGACATATGTGGAAAGGATCAATATGAATATGTGGTGAAGTTAAAACGGATAGGATTAGGAATAAGTATATCAAACGAAGTAAACAATAGCACCAGTGACACAGAATTTAAAGAATAATGGAAAGATATAGAAGTAGAAGAAGACAGAAGAAGGTATGAATGAATTATTGAAAGAAGAAATCTAGAGCTTCACCATAAACTTTAAACCTTTCATTAGCACATAGATAAACGTCTATATACTTATAGATGTGTACTTCTGTCTGCTCATGCAATTTTTTAGACTGTATTCTGTGATACATTTCTATAAAAGACACTGGTCAAGAACATTTGTTACTTTATATTTTTGACTTACCTGACTGATTATATGTCTGGAAGATCAAATTAAAACCTTTTGTTTCTTTCAGTTTAAATATAGTGTGACAGTATAAAATAGATCTTTTTTTTTTCGCCTACCTCCTCCCGTTCCCCTTGCTTTCCCCAAACACTGTCTGGCAACGCACTTGCGATTCCCTTGGTGTTGCAAGTGTCTATGGACGACGGCGATCACTTAACATCAGGTGACACCTCTTTTCATTTGCCTCCTATGACATAAAAAACACAACTCAGGAGGTCACATCAACGAACACAACCTCGTATATGCTATATATGTATATATATTTATTTATTCGGGTCATATGGATATTCAATAGAGTATATAATACCGATACTTGATTTTTATAAGGACTAAATTAGTGATAGAACACTGGAAGATAATAAAAAAAGTCTTAATCTATAGTTAGTCGAAGTGGTTGCCGAAAACTGGATGCTCACTCGTGTTTTTCTCGTGGTTGTTTCCACGAAACACCATTAACATAAGAAGTTGGCACTCAAAAACCACTTGACTAAATTTATGAAGCATTTAATTTTTATAGACGTCTCACTCGGTACAGTTGCCTTGTGAAATTCATTATCTATATACTAATACGTTAAGCAAAACTCCTTTTTAAACGAATTTCGTAAACGGGTGAACTTGAAATTTGCCATAGTTAAAGTTTATATAGCGGAGAAATGCAGAAAACTATTTATTATACATATGAAATACGTTAAAAGTAAATTAAATTGATTAAAATATGCATTACTCACATTACTGCTTGAATTTTACACAACATTTACACTGATGTAAATACAACAGACATTTTGACAAATTATCAACCGTTTAAGTAACTCTTGTTGTAGAGAATTATTATTCGTTTCAATTTATTACCCTTAATATTATTAAACAACTTATTAATTAACAATATTAACATTGTCAATAATAATATTTACCGATTCAATTCTATAATTCATTCATGGAAAGGTACACAAGCTTTCACATTTCATGATTTACAATTCCTTATTGACATTGACTGTACGTAACGTTCTGTTCATGTTTTATAGACGTTTTTTACGACGACCAAAAGGTTAAGGTCACAAAATGGATTTTATTATGTAAATGTCAGTTCAGCGTCGCTCGGTTATCCTGTTATCACACTTCTAATTTCATCGCGAGATAACAGTATTTATCAGAAAAGTAAATTTCCTAAGGAACTATCGTTCAATGCGAATCTTTGTGAACGAGATAATGTTTTCCTGAAGGTTTGTATATATAGTACATGCATATTATAATTATAGAAAATTAATAAAAATCTAACTATTATCATTAAGTCATAAAAATATTTTTAGGTTGCTAAGTGTTATTAGATAAATAATGTACTATATAGAGAAAGAAAAGATGTATTATGAATTAGCCATAAAATACTTTTGGGTCGTTTAGATTGCCAATGTTGACTACACCATATACTTCAAAATAATTTACTATTGAATCGTCATTTTCCCCAGCCTGTAAGAGATCCACCGCAGAGTCACAGGCCTCTTCCCGAAGGAAGGTATGAGCATAATTATCACGCCAGCTTACGACATATTGGTGGTATCTGACTCTGAGAAATTCGCTGTTCTGTGTTTTACCCACATACAGTAGTACCACAAAAACATTTATCAAGTTCAGGTTTCCGCACGATGTTTTCTTTCACAGTCAGTCGATAGTGTTACCAATTTGATAAATATTATTTTGATAGGTATTTTAAAGGAAAGCAGAGATTTAAAATTATGACTAACAAGAAAGATGTTGTTTGTGTGACAAGACTTGGGAAGCTTCTTTGAATGTCTGTCAATGATAAAGATGGATTGGATACCACGTGATCTATGTCTATGTAGACATTAATAACGCTATATTAGTATCACTTTGACGCTATATCAAGTTGAAAGTACACGATAAAATAACCTTATCACAATTTACATCGCTATTTCACTGATGTAACCACACAATGTTCATTGTTTTAGTTTTAATCCCCCGTAAAACATGTTTATGTATATAAAAAATATGATCCCATTGTTATGGCCTCTAATACCTATTTTATCAGTACATTAGTTTTTAAATTCAATTACCTAGTCAATCCATATTTGATTAGTTGCAAGTGAATGATTTTTATGTACCTAATATTTCTCTCATACGAGAGAAATAAAAAAAATATGACTCGATAAAGTAGAAATAAATTGCGGCGTGTCTAGGTAATAAACTAGCTTAAACTGAATTGTTTACGCAAACGACTTTCAAGATCTCTCGGATTCGCCACAAATGGGTTTTTCTTTTTGAGAGAATGTATTTTTTAAAAGACCTTCAATTAAGTCCTGTTTTGTATTCATGGATGAAGCAGCAATTTTTTATTGAATTCTTCTGTTTTTTTTTCAAGACAGATGGTAATACGTTGAGACTGGAAAGGGCACTCGATGTCACAATGCCGTAGCTGATCGATAAGTGTTTGTTTACATTTACATAAATTTTATTACAATTTTTATTCATTACATTCACAAAATTATTCATGCTATTTCATAATAATGATTCAGTACTATGACATCGTATAAATATACTAGTATTTACCACGGCTTCACACACATTTCTCTTATTCCTTTTATGTACTATTTGTTGTAATAGGTAACTATGGTAAAGCGGAAATATAACGTAGTGATTCAGTGAATACTGCCAGATACCATAGCACTGGTACTTATATTCCATCGACGAGATTTAAGTAAAAAACGGAGTTTTTGGCGGGATCTTAGTCTATCATGTAATGGATTTTATATCTAATTCATAATCGTATTTTGTTTGACTATATATATTATAATATTTGTGGCGTGTTACGTATTATAGTTCGGTTATTGTACGTGCGTGAAGTAGATGACGAATAATACCATGGAGCATGAAGTCTGAGATATCACAAAGATGCCATGGAAAGTTCTAACAAGCGTGGCCCCTTTGTTAGACCATTGAAATTATGTGCATGCTGTGTCCTCTTCTAGAAGAGTGTTATCATTGCATGATCTTTTAATAATGTTAATTTTTAAGTATTTAACAAGATTGTGGTTAGTTTTGTGGACCAATAATTACATACAAAACGTAGCAAACTAACTTAAAGGCACTATACCTTATTTCATAATCATATACACGACGATCATGTACTCGTGTACAGGTTCCAACTATATCTCTTCGTTACTGCTTTTAGATTAGATAGGGGTTCCTTACAACCACATCTAGTTGCTTCAAGTAATAAGTCCGAGGTCGATGACTCTAATAAATCACAGTTTTAACACAAACCACGTAATCGTACAGTTTGATGGTAAATTTTCAATTCAAATTCCAGATAACCAGAGAAACTCTATAAGATTTTATTACCAGATTATGTCATTTCTTCAATAACTCTAGTATCTTATAATACACCCTCCGAAGCTCTTCAAAATGTATTATTTATTTTCTTATTTTTGAGCGGTGATACAATTTTTAAAGTAATTGCAGAACCACGGTCGGCTCGGCCCGCAATGCAGTGGATAAACCCTGAATCACTAACTTTAACAGCTCTATCTTGGACTACGATTCACACATTACTTTGTCACGTACCACCCTATCTCTGTGTAATAAGGTACAAAGTTGCTCCTACAACACCACATAATCTAATAGTTTTGAGTTTATTCTTACTGAAATCCCCGCTTTGTATTTAGTTAACGTTTTAGCCCTTTGAGACTGTTACGTTGCTTCCATTTATATACTCTATGGGACTGTCGCTCTAAGATACAGAATCTGAAATTTAAAATCAAATATCGTGGACTATATAATATCGTATAATATATGTACTTTTTCATGCGAACTACAGTATTTTTAAATTGAAACAATTTTTTCATCACATCAGAGTTTTTCGTCCTTCTATTGCATGTCGCATTACAGTTGGCGCGCGGCCGCGGAGTAGAGGTAAATTGAATGGCGCTCGGCAGAGCAGTTAAGCCCAACATGGCGTCGACCATAGCCAAATTCAAAATAATTCAGTAATTTAAATAAATATTGTACTTAATTTGTAACATGCGTCTATCATCTGAATGATTGTATTGATTATGTATTCCGTACTCTAACATGCAGATTATAATTAAAATTCATAGTTGGAGATCTTGTTTACTATAGATTTCCCAATATCAAGCCCATTTACGAATTATCAAGGTAATATTAAAATCGCGATTTAATACCCTAAATAGAATAATTTTCCGAAAATTATAAGAAAAAAAATTAATATTATTCGAGTACACATTTACAAGTATAGTTCCTAAACAAGTATTTCCAACAATTCTATTAACATAATATCTTGGAAACTGGAAAGTTATTATAACTTGTAGACCGCTGTTTCGACGATGGAACTCCACATACCTTATCTTATCTTATCTTAATACCTTTAAACAAGCAATTCTTGTATATTCTTATATTTGTATATATTCAGGGTCTCGGAAATGGCGTCATTTATTTCCGTGAAACTTAGTATGTAAGTAGTTTCGGGGACAATAAATCGATCTAGCTAGATTTTATTCACAGAAAACTTTTTAAACTGAGATTTCAGGCAATAAAAAAATATTGCTAGAATATGAATTATGAAAGTAAATTTCGTTGCTGCTGTCAAAACAAAAATAGCTCTGATGGAAATCGGTTGCTTCGAAAATCCGTATAACCCCAGTTCGAATCCGAGTGTATGTATTTTTTTTTTTTTTGTTAAAAATGATAATTTTGTATGGCAAACCTAACAGTTTATTTTAATTTAAAAATGTTTTTTAAAGAACCGAGCTTTGCTTTAAGCTGATAATAATCATTTTGCCAGATAACTGAGTAAAATATATAAGTGTAGAAGCAAATATATCTAATGAAGTATTATTCGAGATGATCTTTCTTTACAGTTCCATGTGTAAACAATTTTACATTTGCAAACGTTTGTCATCGCTTGAGTTACGATCGCGGTACGGTTCAACCGTTTATAGTAATTGAATTGAGAAACATTCGTTTTCTTCGAGTCGAATTTTTTTAACCCTTTCCAATTACCCTATATGAATTGATGACCTATAACTATTCACGTAAGAACTATTTTTGAATGATAGTTTGAGATATACTGGATGGTTTTATACCACAACGTTATACACTTCATTAGTTTATTTACAACATTTTTTAATTTTCATCGCATAACATACAATTTTATTACCAAAACAATCTTTGGCAAATATTCAAAGGTATCTCGATTTTTAAAGATGTGATACAAAACGATAATTCTATTTCTTATGCATAATATAGACACCATATCAGTATAGCTGATATACAACAATTCATTGCAAAATATCAACTTACAAAACAAAGAAAAAGCTTGTAAGCTATACCCTACTTTCCTCACATACATATGCCGATGCTGGATGCTGCTCACGTACCCTCGAGACCCAACACGTGACCCCCGGGTGGTGCTAAACGAGCAGCTTTTGCCGGGTGGTAGAGCCATGCTGATGCTATAACTGGTTTCAGCATGAATGGATCGGCTCGTCCGGGGTACTACCACCCTCTCACAGAAAACCGACTTGAAGTAGCAGTGCTTACACTGTTGCGTTTCGTTCGTTCAGTGAGTTGCCGGAGGCCCACCCCCCCCCCCCCCCCCAAACATGAAAACGGCTTTAAATGTAAATATACCCCAGGGGGGTACCAGTACGTCTCGTGATGGAGAATCCCCCCCTGAGCGTTCCCGCTCAGGCTGCCCCTCGTACTCTGGGGAGGGCAAAATCCACTTGCCATGACGAAAGGCAAAGGCAAACGTAAGTCTACGGCACCCCCTTCCACGTTTCGCGTGGACTTTTGCAACATTAGGAGAATCCACTCAAACATCAATTCCGTCCACCACCACCTCGAGACGGAGAGGCCGGCCTTGCTTTTTTTAAGGGAAACTCAAATATATTCCCCTGCAGACGTCGCCTACTTGACGTATCCCGGCTACAAAATTGAGCATACTTTCATGCCTCGGGCTGGGGTCTGCGCGTTTGTTAGGGAGGATATAAGTTTCCGTCGCCTTACCAATCTTGAAGGTAAAGAGCTTTCACTACTTGTTCTCCGTGTGGACTGCGTTGACCATCCACGCATCTATGCATGTCTCTACCGATCCCTTAGCGGTAATACCGAGACAAAGCGTCTCATGGAGCACGTCCAAATGGCGACTGACATCGCTCTTCAACAATTCCCTTCCGCTGAGATCGTGGTTCTTGGCGACTTTAACGCCCACCATGCCGAATGGCTAGGCTCACGCACCACCGTTCACGCGGGGAGATCTGTTTTCGACTTTGCTTTGGCGTCCTCCCTAACGCAACTGGTTACCTCGCCTACGCGGATCCCTGATGTGGAGGAACATACGCCTTCCCTGTTGGATCTTCTGCTGACCTCTCATCCGGACAGCTAACGAGTTACCGTTGGTGCCCCTTTAGGCTTTTCGGAACATTGCCTGATCCGGAGTATTGTGTCTCTCTCGCGACCACTACGCCCGCGACCAGCGGGCTGCCACCGAGTTTGGCACTATAGGTCAGCAGATTGGGATAGCATGCGAGCTTTCTTTGCCTCTTTCCCCTGGGGGCAAGTTTGCTTCTCACTGGACGGTCCTGACGCTGTCGCCAAAGCCGTAACCGACGCCATACTACAAGGGATGGACTTATTTATCCCTAATTCCGTAGTACCCGTCGGTGGCAAAACTCAACCCTGGTTTGGTCATTCCTGCAGAATGGCTGAACGCCGGAAGCAAAAATGCTACCAGGCCTGGGTTGACGCGATGGTGTCTAAGAATGTAAATACCAGCGCTGTCAAAAAGGAGTATAATGTTGCCTCCAGGTCTTACAAAAGAGCGATTGCTCTAGCAAAGTCCGCCTTCATTGGCAGATTTGGTGAGAGACTGGTACGTCTTCCCTCTGGAACTTGGGCATTCTGGTCTCTCGCCAAAGCCGCCCTAGGGAACTTCAATTTGCCATCGTTCCCACCATTTTGGAAGGAAGACAACTCGTTGGCCTACGGCGCAAAGGACAAAGCCGAACTTATTGGCTGCTTTTTTGCGTCGAACTCGACTCTAGATGACAGGGGGAAGTCTCCACCGAACTTAACGCGTTGCAAAAGCTGCATGCCCGATGTGCAGTTTTTGCATAAACATATACGTAAAAAGCTCTCCTCTTTAGACATCAGAAAGTCGAGTGGACCTGACAAGATTCCCGCAATTGTGTTAAAGATATGTGCTCCGGAACTGGCTCCAGTTCTTGCGCGTCTTTTTCGGTACTTCTATTGTGCAGGCGTTGTGCCAGTATCTTGGAAGTCTACTTTTGTGCACCCGATCCCAAAAAAAGGTGATCGCTTAGAGCCGTCGAACTATCAGCCAATCGCCATCACTTCCTTGCTTTCCAAAATAATGGAATACATTATAAACTGCCAGCTCTTGAAGTACCTAGAGGAGAACCAGCTTATTAGCGACCGTCAATATGGCTTTCGCCAACGTCGCTCAGCTGGTGATCTTCTAGCCTTCTTGACACATCGATGGGCGGATGCAGTAGAAAGCAAGGGTGAGGCCATTGCCATAAGTTTAGGCGTAGCGAAGGCTTTTTAATCGGGTTTGGTACAAAGCGCTTCTATCGAAGTTTACTTCCTTTGAACTTCCCGAAAATTTATGCAACTCGGTATCTAGCTTTCTCACTGGTCGAAGCATAAAAGTCACAGTCGACGGTGCGAGCTCTGAATTGAAACCTGTTATTGCTGGTGTCCCGTAAGGCTGTGTATTATCCCCTACTCTCTTTTTTCTGTAGATCAATGATATGTTGCAAGTTAGCAACATTCATTGCTATGCAGACGATAGCACTGGGGATGCTCTATACACTGGCCGGGCTAATATTTCCCGGGAACGCGTCGTCGAGTGCCGGAATCAACTTTTGTCTGAACCATCTCGCATTGGGGTAGACAAAACTTGGTCGATTTTAACCCCACTAAGACACAAGTTTGCGCATTTACCGCGAAAAAGATCAAATTTGACGTAATGCCCAGCTTTCAGGGAGCCCCCTTAGTCGCCAAGCCCAGTATTGGTATCCTCGGCGTTGACGTATCGAGTGACGTTCAATTTGGCGGTCATTTGGAGAACAAAGCATTGTTGGCCTCCAAAAAACTAGGTGTCCTTAATAGAGCAAGACAGTATTTCTCACCAGGAACACCGTTTACTACTCTATAAAGCACAAGTCCGCCCACACATGGAATACTGTTCTCACCTTTGGGCCGGAGCGTCTCAATATCAACTGCTTCTGTTTGACCGCATCCAGCGTAGAGCAGCTCGAATCGTTGGCGACGAGGTATTATCCGATCGGCTCGACTCATTAGCACTGCGGCGGGACATCGCGTCTCTTTGCGTTCTTTATCGGATTTACCACGGAGAGTGTTCAGAGGAGTTGTTTGGACTTTTACCTGCCGCTACATTCCACCGTCGTACTACCCGCCTGAAACTTAAATTTCATCCACACCACCTCGATGAATGGAGGACTTCCACGGTGAGGTTTTCAAGGTCGTTTCTGCCTCGTACTGCGACCTTGTGGAATCGACTCCCAACGGCGGTGTTTCCAAGCAACTATGAATTGCAAACCTTCAAGAAGCGAGCGTAAACTTTTCTTAATGGCCGGCAACGCACTTGTGACTCCTCCGGTGTTGCAAGTGTCTATGGACGGCGGTGATCACCTACCATCGGGTGACCCGTCTGTTCGTTTGCCCCCTACAATATAAAAAAAACACACACACACTTTATGAACTTTAATATAATAATAGAATACAAAATAGGGTTTCAATGAATAATGTTAGTGACCGACTATGATGATATATCTAGATTCAGTTGATGTGTATCTGTGATGTATTTTGCATCTTTCATCATTTATCATTTTTATACCTATTTATATTGGACAGTAATCGGATTTCTCATTTATAATTATAAATACGTCATTGGATGAACTATATTTTTGATTGAATTATTAATTTTAATATTTTTATTCAATGAATTTTAAATATCGATGTTTTTAGTCGATGTACAAGGAAACACCAGTGCATTGATTGAAGCACTACACTGCAAAAATATCGACTTTTTGTGTCATTTACTTCCCCTGAGAACATTTCAAACGTTTTGTACTTAAAGTACGTTTGACTACGTGTGTTTTTAAATATTATGTTTTTTAACTATCTTAGTCATAAAGTATTAATTTTGTTAAACAAATTCATAGGCGGAAAATTATTCACAGAGTAAGTCCACGAAGTAACGCTTTCACAAAAGCAATTATGAATGAACTGATGGATGTTAAGAATTGATGACTGTAGCATAACTCGGTCCAAGCGATACGCAAATGTTCAGAAACGTTCTCAAGTATTCAGATTATGATTTATAATAGCAACAGCAATACAGATATTGGGAGGGTAGACGCAGAGAGGTACGCCTCCGGAATTTATGTTTACTTGTTCGAGATTTGTGATACTAATGTTTTGTTTAGGCCCGATCTGAGTTATAAATAGAACCGAGTTATATTCAGCATTGAAAGATTGGAATATACATGAACAATGTAGAAAATGTGTCGATATATTTTTGACTATGATACAATAGCGACACAAAAACGTTTCATGAATGAAGGCAGACTACAGAAAATATTTATGTAATGTTATGCGCGTATGTGAAAAAAAAACCATAAAGCATATCCTCGAGTAACATTTAATCTTAGTTTCATTAAAATCGATTCACTCTATCAAAAGTTATTGTCATTTTAATGACAACGTCACTTAGTGCGAAAGAAAAGTAAATGTACTTACTTAATACATTCAAATGGTTTAGTCACTGTTTTTTACATTACGTTCCACGCGGACTGAGTCGCCGGCACCAGTGTTGCCGTTTAAGAAATGAAAAATTCTCAAGACGTAATTTAAAAAGATTTTGAAAAATACATAATTAAGAAATCCGCCAGAAGTCGCTAAATGTTTCATAATATTTCATGGTATAAAATATAGTGAAAATACTATATTGCGAATATTTCACTGTAATAAAACGAACAAAAGGCTTTAGTTGGATTAGTTATAACAAGTTTTAATCACGGTATAACTCTTGCTGTTTTCATTCTAGTTGACCCCGAGATCGAATGTCATTTTGGTAGGGAAATTCCAAAAACAACATCAGCAATTCATGTTGTTACCAGGAATTACAAAAGAATTAGTACCAAAGTACTTAAATATTTTCGATATTCAATTAGTCGCTAGAAGCCGCTAAATTTTTTTCGCTAGATTTAAAAAGATATCGTTAATCATATCCAAAATCCGCTAGATCTAGCGACAAAGTTGCTAAAACGGCAACAGTGGCCGGCACAGCTAGTGAACAATATAGGAAATATTATCAACATATTTCTAGCTATTTAACAAAAATATTTATGTAATTTTACGTTCGCAGATAAATCGAATATTGTTTGCGTCGGGAGAAAATTAATTGTACTTGTAAATACCAGAATTAAACAGACTCAATATCATTCAATGACACTAAAATCGCACATAGTTAGCCTGTAGTATTCTTCCTTTGTTTCTCTTGCATATAAGCTCTGATATGCCGAACAGAGCTGTCCTCGGACGTCATATATCGTGCGAGGGTGGAAATCCCTGGAAGGCTGAGGCATTATTCAAGACATTCCATAAAATTCGAGAATATTTTTAGAACCCTATTGTATTCTTACAATAGTCTAGCCGATAAGTTATTAATGAGTATTATGCTATTTCCAATGCCTCGATAACTCTTCTATTCTTTATTTGTAGTAAATAATGTGATGTGACAAGAATAACTCTGCGACATATTTATTTAATAAGAAATACAAATTGGTTATAAAATGAATTCATCTATTTTTGGGTACTCTATTAAAATTAAAAAAAGTTAAATGACATGTAATTATTTCCATCGCCGAATTATACGTAGTAGGTACATTTATGTAGCCATCTAGCCTGATAATAGCTGCACACATTGACCAATCAGGTTTTAGACATAGTAAACTTTGTAATTATAACATTTTAAACTGGTGGAAAGGGAGTTTTTGGCGGGATCTTAGTCTGTCATGTAGTGGATTTTATATTTTATTCATAATCTTGTGTTATTGGACTTTATATTTTGTAAATTTGGTGGTGTTTTACGTAATATAGTTAGTTTATTATTCATAAGTGAAGTGAATGGAAAATAATAACACGGAGCATGAAATTCTGAGATGCCACAAAAACTCCCTGGAAGGTTCTAGCAAGGGATCCACCATCTTGTTAGAATATGGTTTCACACGATGCTTAATATTGGAATGATCACACGAAGTTTGTGATATTATTAACTACGTGAGAATGGCAGTAATAATCGGAAAGATTGATTGCCAAAAATAAAGTTAAAAAAAAAAACTGGTGGAAATCTTTTTTTATGGCAACAATTTTATAGTAGATTATTATTGTCATTGGCGAGTAGGTCATTTACAAGTTTCTTGCGATCATTACAAAGAACTAACAAGATGGTGGCAGTTTTGTTAGAATTTTCCAGTAAGTTTTTATGTGAAGTCAAATTTCATACTTCGTGGTATTATTTCCCATTCAGTTCACTTGTGCAAAATAACCAAACCATATTACGTGAAATACCACCAATATTGTCAAATATGGAGTCAACTATGGCAAGACTATGTATGAAATATAAAGTTAACTACATGACATTCTAAGTTCCCGCCAAAAACTCCATTGCGACATTTGAAACTGATTAAAATTGTATTTACTATCCTCCGAATGCATTTTACGGTATTAAAAAGGTTGTAACCTTTTTTAGACAAAGCGCAAACATATAAAAAAAGAATTATACAAAATCTGTCATTTTCCGGGTTTAATTTTCAATGATTTACTGAATTAAGCTCAACCGTTTGTAGAGTGTAGATGATCCAAAGTGAAGCTTACAATGTGAGTCATTAATCATAGCTTGTTCGAGTGCCTCCGCTTAGAGGCTGCCGACTGACGTAACAGTCTTCAAAATGATTCAAATTATACCGTTTGGATAATATTCCTTATCACATTCACTTGACAAACGAGCAGTATCTAGTTACCATCCATTAGGTTATATATAACTAGCTGATAGCTGCGACTTTGTCTGTTTTGTATATTATCTGAACAATATATTTGATGTACAAAGAAAAAGCATGAAAAAATTAAAAAGCAAGAATAAACTTTGCGACATTATCACTTCTACGCATGCCCAATAAAAACAATTTTATTATGTCTATAGACTAGAGATAAAACAGTGTCTCTATAATATATGTTTTATGGACATAATCTATAACTAAAAAATTTTAAAATAAGTCATTTATTGGTTAATCTGTAACATTAGAAATATTTTCCACACTCCATTTGCATCATGTATTTGGATAGAAATTTTTCTTTGCAGTTCTTAGAACGATCTTGGAATGTTATATAGTGGCTTTTGTATTTTATTCATAATGTTGTGTTATTTGACTTTATATCTTGTGATATTAATGGTGTTGTGCGTAATATAGTTTGGTTATTGTGCACAAGTGAAGTGGATAGGGAATAAGAACATGGATTTTGTCTTGCCATAAAGTTCTAACTACTCCCTGGAGATTGGTAGCCAAATAGAAAACTAAAAAAATATTGTTATTAATTATACTGAACAACTTAATAGATTACTTTTACTTTTTAACAATAACACGGTGAATTAGAGAAATGGCCTTAATTAATGTACTACGAACGTTATATATAAATCGGTTAATATATACTCAAATTTAGTGTCAACGACCATGTTAGCATGTTGGATTCAATCAACCAATAGCTCGATAATGGAACTGAATGTTCTACAGCCAATGTTTAGCTGATTAAATTTGTCCTTTAACCGGCTTATGCGGTTACCAGAGCAACTCTCACACAGCGACCGGATAATCCAATAACAGACCGCCTTTGACGAGCTTTGTATCGCTGTAATCGTTTCCATAATTGACAAATTATTATCAGGCGGTGGGATAATAATTTAATAGTACATTTTCGGATTATCGACATATATATTATGGATAAACCGTGGTTATTACGTAAAATTATTTCCAAGCAACATACATAAAAACAATTACAGAATTTTCTAATGCTTTATTTGGGATTTAGTTTCTCGAAAAAATTGCCATAGGCCTCGATTTTTTTCTCATAATAATTGTTACATGTTTTGCCTACATTTATAGACTTTTATTTTTCCATTGAATTCCTTTTCATTATTACTTAGCCCCTAAGGAAAAGTATAATGATATGTAGCCTAGTTATTACTTTGCAAGTTCCTCTGTCAGCCGTTTTAGAGACTAATCGTGACACCGTTATCTATGTATATAAACTATATTCCAAAATTAATAAAGACACGTCCTCTCACCTATTGGCATAATAAGAGGTTCAAATTTTGCCAAAAGATATTTTTTATGCGGAGAAATTAAGAGAAAAATCTCTGGATCTCAACAGCAACTCCACCCAATGGGTAATTCAAGTACTGCTAAGAACGAGTCAGGAGACCCCATAAGTATAAAAACGATTTGTATAAGATTCAATTAAACGAAACACCAGAATTGTATTTATAAAAATGAAAAAGAACATGGATAGTTATTATCCTTAAATATTATTAAAGAAGTAGCGTGTAACAAAATCAAAATCGAAAATATTCAATTCAATTTGCCCGAGAAAGCGCTTATGATCGTCAAAGCGAAAACAATCCAGTCATCAAGAAGAATCGCTAAGAAACTCAATCTGGCCTATCTTTTTGTGACATATATTTTTACAAACATAGAGTCCAAATGTCACCATCGCCCACATATTGATCCACCCCATAAATAGACTTTAGAAGCATCTCGTGAACAAATATCATGCCACATTAAGATAGATATCCATACAAATTTTTGTCTTCATTCGGGAGACATTAATTTTTTATCCTCGACCCTGTCTATGGCCAAGTTTCAGAAAAAAGTAGAGATGTTAATGCATTACAAAAAAGGATCCCAATTAGGGAGACAAGGAGAAGATAGAAATCGATTCATTTGCCGTCGAAGAGTGAAGTCGTTAAGCGGCGGACACAGTCTCACGTAATTCAATAATACGGCTTCGTATTGCGCGAACAAAAACCTGTATTACTTCCAACGCATTCACACCGTCACGTAACATGCTTTCAAGTACTATACAGTACCCGGCTTTTGATTTAGCACTTCGCATCGGGAAGAGACGAAGATAGCAGGTTAAGGTTAAGGGTGGATCAATATGTGAACGATGGAGACGTCTGGAAATGACGCTTCTCTCTATGCATCCATCAAAAACGAATGTTACCTATCAAAAACTATCTATGTTTGTGAACATAAATATCTTGAAAAGATAAATTTTATCGATTTTGGTGCTGGTTTTTCTCGAGTTGTTTTACCAAACCGGTTCTGGTTTTGACGTACATAAGCGTTTTCTCATTGCGTTAATTATATAGTTAAGTATTTTTAATTTTGATAAGTTCGTTTCCATATAGCGTTATTTATCTATCGCAGTAATTGCACAGTGCTATAGAAAAAACATTGCACAAAAGCAAAATAAGCTGATCCTAGCCAGACGCCTCTCTCTTTTCTTTCCGACATGCTATCTCAAATGCTGCGTACGTATGTCCCAAAGCATATGTATCAAATATTTGAAATAAAAGTAAACTATCGTTAGTGGATTGTCTACCCAATGAAACTTTATACACGTTTTGGCACATATTATTTATTGATTGACCTAGAAACAGCAATATAAATGTTTCATGTAACATATAAAATACTAGCTTCTGCCCGCGGGGAATAGTTACTTTGGGCTAACACTAACACGCAGCAGATGCTCTCAGAAGGAAAAAATACCTGATTCTTCATTGGCGCTCGGCTCCATTGGTCTTAGCGTGATGATATAGCCTTCCTTAATAAATGAGCTATCTAATACTGAAAAAAAAATTATAGTTCCTACGATTACCTCCTACGACCTTACAAACTCACAAACTTTGCCTCTTTATAATATTATAGAACAACTACAAATAATTAAAGTAACGAATCCTACTACAGATTCTGTGAAACTCATTGGTTTCTTGGAAAATTCCATAAAGTTCCTTAAATCTGATCATGCAAAGCTTGAATTATCTCAATAATAATTGAAATAATTGTACTGTTATATATGTTTTTTTTTCGAAACGGCTACGCTATTTGCCCAGCAAGGTCTTAACAGCTTCACCAGACCACATAAAAAGGACGAGCGGTGGGATACCAACCAACGTCTCCATCGGTGCGCATAATGACCATATACATTACGATTGCGCTACGGCGTTATGTTTTTTGTAAATCTTATTTAAATATGTACTGCTATCATCTGCTGAAAGATGTCATATAATAAAAGATAATATGTACAATTATACTTCATAATTTAACGAACGATAACTGTCGATAAATAAACGGGATGTATTTATCTTGAAACTAGTCCTAACTACGTATAGCCGCATCAAATTAATGTTCTATGATCTAATATTACGATACGTTGTAACTTACAGCTCGGATGATTGTTGTCTGGTCTCGTAAATGACAAATGTGCCGCTTCGAGTCGCACTTGGCTAATTGCCGCCGTCGAGTTGCGTTGGCAAGCATCTTCCAACGCCTCATTATTAACGTGCGATAGCATGACCATGGTAAGGAAGGATCCAAACATCTGATAATGAAATATATTAATAAGCATTTACTAACGATTAAAAAACACAAGCTATTTTTATGTGAAACATCCTATAGCAGCGCTTTAGACCGCCCGTTCACGTGGCGACGGATCACCACGGCATGCTTCGCCACGCTATATGAATAAGGATTTTTGTGTCTAATGAATATAAATATTTGTTAAATAAATTACCTTAATCTTGAATAAAAATCCTAATATTCTATTTTTAATTATTGCTTATTTATTTTCTTCCGTAAACTATACTTTTATGTATGTTACCTATACAAGATCACAAAAGCTCACGATATTTTTTTATTAACAGAGCGGGATGACGTCCGCCGGGCCTGCTAGTACTTTATATATTTTTGCGTTTGACCACAATATCAACTGATGTTAAATTACGACAGGGTCAAAGATAGCAAGCACGCTAAACCTGGAGACTATTGACTCGGAAATACAGACGCCGGAACACAGCAACATGTGCTTAGCGACAGATTGTCAACTTAAGGGTGGTAGCTAGCCAGATGGAATTAGAAAAACTCTCACCACTATGCTATGGTTTCATCTTGATGTTTTCCTTCACCGGAGGCTCTAACACAGTTGTAAGGATTCAAACCTACGTCTGTCGACGCTGTGTCTGACCACACTATCAACTAAGCTAACATCACTTCAAATTTTATGACTTACTAGCACTTGCTCACAACTTCATCCGCATTGTAATAGTTACTTTGAGCTGACGCTAACACGCAGCGGAACCTCTCAAAAGGAAAAAATCCCCGATTTTGAAACATTTTTCATTGGTGCTCCGCTCCTATTGTTCTTAATGTGATATATAGCCTATGATGTTGCTCGATAAATGAGCTATATAATACTGAAATACTTTTTAAATCGGACCAGTAGTTCCTAAGATTACCACCTATAACATCACAAACTCACAAACTTTACCTCTTTATAATATTAGTATAGATATATACAGTCTATAGCCACATGCATTGTTCTTTGTATTTGCTTGAAATATATATATATAATAATAGGTAACTCTACAAAATTGATAAAATGAATTAAAATATAGTATACATTCTCTTCATAAACTTAGACGTAGCGAAATTTTGATATCATGTATACGGAGAAAGCGCTCTCAATGCTTTGCTAAACCTTGTTTATGATCGCTATATAATCTGAATTTACTGTTTCGAAACCGACATTTAAGAATTTCTGAAGCACTTCACACATATATAGTGATAAAATGATTATCAAAGATTGCTTCGAGACGCTTTGAATACAAGAAACACTAATAATAAATATTTGTATCGCAAAAAATATTTTTATTCCTGAATAAATTGTTTTCAGACCAACACCGATGCCGATAATGGCACTAGAAACTGTAAAATAAATAACTAGCTGTATGTATTTATTTCTTGCTATTCCATAGTAATACTTTTATGTTCCATCCTATTTTATACTAACAAAAAGATAGCTGCTTTTGTGCACACATCATTCAAAAATTACTAAATAGATATCGATCATTTTTTTTTTAGTTTCACTACTCAGACACTGTGTCCTTATATAAAAAACTAACTGACCCAGCCAATCGTTGCTTTTGCTCAGTTATTAAGTGAATTAAAACGATAATGAAATAATAAGTCTCTCTAAAAACTTGATGTATAAAAAGTGACGTTATTATGTAATATATAGATTAACAGAACACGTGCACCATTAAATAAACCAGAGTTGAAAAAGAAATTTAAAATCAAAACGTGGCGCCATCTATAACAATCCGACCTACAGTTTTTTTTTTTTAACTTTATATTTGGCAATCAATCTTTCCGATTATTACTGCCATTCTCACGTAGTCAATAATATCACAAACTTCGTGTGATCATTCCAATATTAAGCATCGTGTGAAACCATATTCTAACAAGATGGTGGATCCCTTGCTAGAACCTTCCAGGGAGTTTTTGTGGCATCTCAAAATTTCATGCTCCGTGTTATTATTTTCCATTCACTTCACTTATGCATAATAAACTAACTATATTACGTAAAACACCACCAAATTTACACAATATATAGTCAAATAACACAAGATTATGAATAAAATATAAAATCCACTACATGACAGACTAAAATCCCTCCAAAAACTCGAACGTACAGTTCTCTATCAACAAGTTAATTTAGATCTGTTCAAAACTGATGAAACTAATAACAATAATCAACATTGACCATCATTTAATTTGCAATCAAAAATATTGAAGCCGCTTATGGAAATATAGATTATCCTATCTCTCAAGTTAGACCAATCAATTAACGATATAAAAAAGACGCAGTCGCGTGTGGCCTCTAGTATATAAAAAGAGGTTAATATCTTAATAAAGCAAACAATGCAAATAGCAAATAAGCGGTGTAGTGCACATGTTTACCGGGTTATACATAGATATAGTCAATATGCGAATTGTATGTCGAGACGTGTGCTGATACGTCAAATATTTGCCAAACACAATCTATGCGTCGAACAATAATAGTTAAGTGTTTTACTGTATTGGAGAAAATAAACTTATAAAAGTTTCGGATATAACTCGATTGGTATTTAAACTATAGAAAAGAAAGAAAACTATAATTTATCTATAATGTATTGCTTATCATCGTGATTAGGCTGTAAAAGACCCACTTCAGGGCCATAAATCTATTCCCGAAGAAAGGTATGAGGATGATCACCACCCAATTTTGCTGGCGATTTCAACCTCCGAGAAATCCATGGCCCTATATTTTCCCACATACAGTAGTACTACAAGAATATTTCTCAGGTTCTCTCTCACGAGGTTATCCTACATCGTCAGTCGATAGTGTTACCAATTAAAATTAGTAAATGTACGCGAGTTTCAAAAAATTCGTTAGTACATGCCGGGGTTCGAACCTACGGACATTGAATTGATATTCCACTCGTCAAACCACTAGATCAGCACGAGTTATCATTATGTATTGTTTATGAAAACAAAAATTTAAATAAAGATAACTCAAGTGTATTTACATTGCGTTACGTAGATATAGGTAAATTAAGTGATAGAGCCACGCTGAAGCTATTACTGGTTTCAGCATGGGTCGGCTCGCCCAGGGTAGTACCACTCTCTTACAGAAAACGGACGTGAAGTAACAGTGCTTGCATTGTTGCGTTTCGTTCGGTCAGTGAGAACGCCGGAGACCCATCTCCCCTCCCCTCCCCGACTTCCCCTCTCCTCTCCTTTTACTTACCATCTTAAAATACTGCGACAATTGACATCAGCTGATTGTAGTCAAACCTTGAAAACCTATAAAGTACGTAAAAACAACTACAATTTTCATCCTACGGGGCTACCTACATATTATAAAAAATAATAACGTAACTCAAATTATACACACGGTAGAGGTGAAATTTAGCATTCTGATTAATTTTTAAGAGAATAAGATGGATATACTATAGAGGTGGTAAAAATTACTTGTCGGTATTATTTTGTAATATTCTAATATATATTAACGACGTCAACGTTCGACGGTATTTGAAGCTGCCGGGCGTGGTTTCTGCCATACTCGGCAGCGAACAGGCGTGGCGAGTAGTGGCCTCCTTTTCCGAGAAGGTGGCGGAGAGGGTCCGCGGCGGCGCTTTGCCCAACTCCTGTCGCCGTAGCCGGACCTGAGGGGATAGGTCGGGGGGCCATCTCCTCATTGCACAGGTCCGACGGACGAGGAGAGGCAGCTGGTGTGTACCCAGTTTGCCTCTCTATAGGTAGGAGCACCTCCCGCCGGCCAGACCGTTGTGGCGGCTCTACAAGGTTGATTAGACAGAACCATCCTTTGCCGCCCCAACATTACAGTCTGTCGGTACACCGTGGGGTTTTAACCCGTGCGAGTCGGACCGGGATGGGTATCCATAATGGATTTCCCCATGTTAAAAAAAAACATTGGTCGCGAATTACATTTCTCAGGCAACAACCCAAGCCGAGGTGTGCCGTGCACCCTTGAGTTAGTTGCCCAAATAAAATTGGCTGAATGCCATAAGCGCTCTCCTTAATAGTCCGTTGAAGCTGTTAAGATCTTGCTAGGTAAATAATGTAGTCAGGTCGAAAAAAAAAGTGCTATGGATTTCAATGTTTCTCTCTCTCCCCACTCTTAGTATTTCCGTTCCCATTCTCTCGCAGCCTAAAGCCTACTTTTGGTTATGCATTTTCGTTTCATAAAATCCAATACACACTATCCCATAAGAAATTTCACATGAATACGTTTTCCTAATGTCATAAAACGTATGTATTGTCATGAGAACAATGAATAAAATATCTTCATCGCAAAATCACGTTCCCATCCAATTTATACATTGATCAGCCAAATAAAGTCTGATTTTACGATGGATCTGTACCAATTAATCAGTGCTTACCGAACTAACATTGAATTAGTATCGACATATTTCGCAATTCTCTGTAGATTAGGGGTAATATTCAGACGAAATTATATAACAGAGTACGGTCGAAACTTGTTCTCGAAAGTTACTAACGTAATTAAGATTCGTAAGATAAGTATTTGCTTGTATTTTCTACACAACGAGCTTATTGTATAAGATTTATTATTAATTTTCTTATTAAAATAGACTGTGAACTCTCGACTTCTACAGCACTTCATGAAATATAATGAGGAGTTTTTCAAAGGGCCATTATCAAAGCCTTTACCTGATAAATTTTGATTTGGAAAGCAATCTGCACCATACTCATTAATAATTATTACGAAGCTGCCCATGATGACAAAATTCCAAATTTCAAGTTCACCCGTTCACGGGAAATCGGTTAAAAAGGGTTACAAAGATTTTGCTTCACGTATTAATATATAGGTACAGTATTAATTGACTCATTTTTTATTAAATCATCATTTGAAGTGAGTTCACCATAAAAAAAAATAAACATTACAATAATAGTTATATGTTATAATATCATTGTTGAATGTAGGATGAAAGATTGGGACGTAAGAGTTAAAAAATACATATAGTCGAGCATAGCAACCTCCTTCACAACCTTTTTAAAAGTCGTTATTGATGGCTGTCAAAATGTCTTTTTTATTTACATGTGTGTAAAATTCAAGCAGTAGTGTGAGTAGTGCATATTTTATTTAATTAAATATACTTCTAATGCATTTTATATAGAATAAACAGCTTTCTGAACTTCTCCGCCATATAAACTTTAACTATGCCAAATTTCAAGTTCACCAGTTACTTCACGTATTAATATATGAATTTAAATTTCAATGGATAAAACGTCAAAAATAAAGAAATAATTTCTATTTTCAGTTGAATGAAACCGAGATCCTTTCGCCTAAGCAAGGTCGTTCTGTTTCTATAATTTACGAGCGAAACAACTTATTTCATGAACGCGCCCGTTAATGGGAGCCCGGATGGTCCTGTAATTATGTAATAAAGACCGTGATATTGAAATAAACAGCCCGAGCGAATACTCTGAAGTAAATACGTGGGGCGAATACAATTTTGTTCCATAACTTTTTTTTATTCATCTAAAGCGCTGGTAGTGATGTAAGCGAGATCGATTTGTTTTTGCAAACTGACTGCGCTATTAACCTGGGTGGCTTTCATAGCTTCATCGGACTATTTAGCGCTTAAGGCACTCAAAAGGTTGACAACTCAATGGCCCCACAGTTGCCGAACCTTGGCTTAGGCTGTTACCTCCCATGCAATATCACTAATTTGTCTAAGCTAACTATTCATACATATAAGAGCTTATGAGAGACACACATACCAGTACATACCCATATACCTACTCGTGTGAGTGTGTGTGTGTGTATGTAAGTGTGGTCGGTGTTGTGTTGTTGAACTAGTGATTGAAATTTTTCAATGTCACTGTATGGCGAATAAAGGAGAACACTTTAGCCCTGGAAACACAAACGGATCCCCAAAACTCAAGACAAATATACCTTCGAATATTGTCAAGTGTTCCGAAAGTTTTTATGCAACTACACAATATATTAACTACGCATATTGTTAGGTGTTCGGCTGTTAAATGGTAAACAACATACATATTATTTAGTCTACGAATCCCCAGCTAGACACAACGTTGGTCGCCTACGACGTAGATATGTAAACATTGCAGCACCATTCCCTGGTGTGGTATCAGCAAAGTCTACAACGTCATATGTACACACTGTGACATTTGTCCAGAAGGTTTTCAGCCACGCTGTCTGCACCAAGACTATAACTCCACGCCTCATTCAAATCTCACTTATTCCACGGCTCTTTCACGATTCGTTCCACGATTATTATTCACTCGAGATTTATTGTGATTGGGCATTTTTATTTTAGTATCATTTAAAGTTTGTGAAATATTTTATAATATAAGGCATAAAAATACATAAACAGCCGATTCTTCCAAACAATGGATTCTCACACCTGGGTAAATAATGAACATCCGATAACTTCAACCAATAGCGTTTGAGGTCATTAGTAACACACCAGATATAGTAAATAGCGCGGTATCGCAGTTCAATAGTGGCTCCCACGATAAGTATAATTAACATAACATAATGCCCAAAGAGGCTATATAATATAACTCTTCTTATCATTTAATGGCTAGTTCTGATTAGTATTAAATGTAAAGCTTAAAAAATAATTGCAATTCGTTTAAAACGAATTCAGTAGCGCACCGGCGCTATTTCAGACGATATTAATATCGCACGAAACCGCATTACACATTGACAAATGTCTGCCCATAACTCAAATAAATGCAAAGGACCACTCAATGGATATGAAAATGTTTATTTGTGTCCATTTTAACACATCAGTGTGACAAACTACATTGCCGAGTATCATATGGGTGTTACTCCGTACGGTGTAGGTAGGAAAAATAACTTTATTTATTTTATTTTTAGATTTAGATTCTAGAGCATTACTGCCGTGATCGAGTAGGTAAAAATATTACAAGTGTAAATGTTATGATAATTTCAGTGCTCTAACAAGACGATGCCCCCCTTGCTAATATTTCCAGGTAATTTTTATTTCCCATCCAGTTTCTTGTGTGTAATATAAAATATTACTAATCATCCAAAATAATATCAAACGATACAAGATTCTGAATAAAATATAAATTCCACAATATAAGATTATACACCATATAACACAGTCTGTTAAGTTTTTTCGTTAACAATTTATAGATTTTAATTAATAATTAGCATTTGGCTCGCATAAATTGTAAAATTCATATACGTTTTATTTATTTATTATAGAAGTATCATTATATACCACATATATTGTGCCATTCCCTCATACACGCTTAGTAATTAAATTTAAAGAATACTAAAATACATATTTCATTAATTTAATCCCATAGTACCATTACTAAAATTCAAGCAAATCTGACCTAAAAAATAATATATTTCCATACAAAGTGGTCCACTACGTGTCACATCTTTAAGTTTTACATTTTGAAAGCAGCTTGAGGTATATGTCATCTCCATGTTTCGTAGTTATTCAATCAAGAGACAGTCTTTTATATCAGATTCATTTAAACTATTATATACTCACTTCTAAATTTGATTACAATTTATTTTGTTTTTACACGTGTGATATATACAATCAAATATTATAATTCACTGAATCGACCGAAATTAGCTACATACGCTTATAGACACTATAATTGAATACCTAATTAGAATTATGTTCTTACGTTATTCTAAAATAATTGTTATTTAGTTTTTTTTTGCTGTTGTGTAATTGTTGTTTTATATCATATGAAATGAATATTCGTAATATAAGTAACATGGTTCCTTTTACACCTTTTGATTAATGTATAACGTTTGCTTGTTACGATAACACTAACTAATTTAATAACGCCAATAACAATAACTGATAATGATAACTTCAATGTGTTATTATTTCTTATTAATAATAAATTACATTACATGATTTTTTTTATAGAAGCATGACAAAGTGACTGCACTAAGCCTAATGTTAAGCATAGTACAATCCAAAAACATCGGCAACCACCGAGAGACAGATTATCCATCGCCGGTCGCCGCTGTCATGCCGGCCATAATGACGAAAGTCACCCGGTACTGGATATGCACAGGCTGATCCCGAAACGCGACGCGCAGAAGCGAGTCACTATGACGGGCTTTTTCGCCATATGCATGGTGGTTGTGACCCAGTCAGGCTGTAAAACCCTACCACCCCGCAATGATGATATATTTGTAACAAATACTTAAAATATTGCCATCCAGCAAAAAAAAACCACAAAATATATAATCTATTGGGAAGGATAAGTAAGATTTGGTCATAAATAACGTTAAGAGTAATAAAATATTGCAAAGCAATCGAATGTAGAGTATGTATATCATATTTGTTGAAATCACAACAAGAACCCGAGCTCGTGCGAGCATTAATATCCCTCGGAACCGCATTAAACAGTGACAAATGTCCTCCGGTAACCAGAATAAACGCACAACCGGTACAGATATATATGAAAATATTTATTATCGACGCTTTTAGTGAACCGCGCCGCGTCCCGTCGCCTCGCCTTTTACAAATACTTTATTGTTTTATAGATCTATTAGTCTTAAGTTGCTGTATACTCTTGACATTTTCATAGAACGTTAATTTAAGTAAAAATTTGTGTGGCTTAATGAAACTTCGATCCGAGTGAACCTTTCTATTCTGATTGTAGGCATTTAACTCAAAATATTCGCTTTATTGTACTAAAATTGCGTTTTTACTCTCACTTTAATGGTTGGGAAATGAGAATGTCAATAGTCAATAGGTAAAATCAATAGTAGACAAGAATCCAACCTTACATTTTAATTTAACATTATTCGGCGTATTAGAGTACAGAATATGAAATAATAGATGCATGTTAAAACCAGAGCACAATATTAATCTAAATCATTTAATTATTTTTAACTGAGCCATGAGCACAACTACCTCATTGATTTTTATTGCTTTGTTGAGCTTCTTTCATTTTATCCATACTCCCCGACCAGTGGCTGTAATGTGACATGCGATAGGTGTACGAAGAAATTTGTAATGGTGGAAAAACCCTTCACATCAAAAAATGTCATTCTCAAAATTAAGACATCTACTGAATTTAAATATATATTTCAATCGGGTTATGGTTCATTTGTAACAACGAATTTACAAATACCCATTATATGAAGGTCTGCCCATTATATAAATCTGCGTTTGAGCCTAATGTGAGCCCCTCAAATAAACATTGAATACGATACCCAAGACTTCATCTGCGTTATTTATTAGCTCAACAATATACTTTAAAATATAAAAGAAGATTGAACACAAAAATATGCGTTGTTTACAAAGATTCTTTGTGACGTATATCATCAGTTTACTTCCTCTCTCCTATACATGCGCATCACACCGCTTACCACCTTTAATACATTGCTGAATCTGTAGTACTTATAAAATAATCTTTAAACTTCTATTACTTTACATTAAGTGAAAAATCTTTTTTGTATAAAATGAATTAAGTGTTGAAAACGTAAAATTAAAAAAGAACAGAAAACCATTCAGTAGTTTTTCCGTGATCCGTGCATAACGGTAAACCTCTCATTCTTCATTCTCTCGGCACCTCATAACACTAGCGGACCCGCACTACTTCGTCTACGGTAAATCGGTTACTATGGTTTCCAATTGTATTTCGAAACACGAAAAATCTTAAAACCTAAAACCCGATTGTAACGACACTCACCGTTTCCAATTGTGAATCCAAACTACCCAAGGACTCATCGGCATACGGTGTCATCTATTGGACGCAGAAAAAGATAATTTATAGTATACACATTGTACCTTTAGATAAGGAAGAATGGATGCTACATGATACGTTGTAATATTATATAAAAACTACTCCATTTTAGGTACGCCAGCAAAACACACATTAAAAAAAGAACGTGAAGATCGGTTTATAATTTCAACAACGTGACAGGAGAATTAGATATAATAGAATTATATAATAGTTCAAAGTCAATGTAAATTACATGCAGTGATAAAATTTCCCATACATATTGGTTTACCTATGTTTTAGGAATCGTTTGTAATTTTCTGGTTCATAAAT
This sequence comes from Antheraea mylitta, assembly GCA_014332785.1. NCBI lineage: Eukaryota > Metazoa > Arthropoda > Insecta > Lepidoptera > Saturniidae > Antheraea > Antheraea mylitta. The sequence goes on from JACEII010000191.1 coordinate 52,577, forward strand.
TTCTGGTGATTATAGTGAATTTATTGCCGGCTGCGAGTACACTCGTTTCCAACCGGATTACGATTCAGACACGATAGTGTTACGCTTTAGTTCCTCGTATGTAGAGACGTGTAAAATTACTTTCAGAATTGGCCTACATTTACTAATTTCATTGCTAAAGTATGGTGATCATGCCTGTAAATACCAATAGTAACACACTTAGAGACAGGTATTAATCTAAATATATAAAAATCCAGTGTCATTATGTTTGTCCAGGATGACCTCTGAAACTACTAAACCGAACTTCACAAAAATTGGCATTTATGTATAATTTGGTCCAACTTGAGAGATAGGATAATCTGTATTTTGATTTGCGACTAATTTCCTCAATATTTTCTGATTACAAACTAAATGATTGTCAATGCTGGTTATTGTTATTTAATGTAAGTTTCATCAGACTCGAAGAGATGGCGCTTTAAATTCGTTTATTAACAGAAAACTGTAAGATTGACTGTTACAAATATCTCATAGATGGCGCCAAGCAAATACATTATAATTTTAATTATATATGCAATATCTGAACCACAGCAACGCGCGACCGGGTCAGTTAGTATTATTATATTAATCAGCACAGTACAGCTACCTAATCATATATTTTATGGTGAATAAAATGCTTGACAATGGAGTGCATTAGTACATGCTAATCTCTTAATTTCACTTGCAATTAATAGGGTTCTAGTTAATTCATTATACTGGGGAGACACGGCACAGCTTAAACCAAGTATACTGTATTCTTAAAATATAAAGTATGGATGAGTATTGATACAAGATTTTTGAAAGAACATCCTCTTAAGGACGTTAATAAGGTACAAAATAGGATGATTCCTGTGGTGTTCAGACGGGAACCTCCATTGAGCGCGGGTCACGATTCTACAAAAGAATTAATTGTTCATTCGACAGCGACTGCCAAAATCAAACAGATTTACCACGGTAAGCGGGAATCGAACCAGTAAGCTGAGCGCAGAGGCTGATTTATCACGGGGACCTTAATCCCGGATTATTCTCAAAGATTTCACCTGAAATAATGAGATAGCTACCGCGAGATGTTTTCTCACGCAAATATCCATTTTTTGTTTCGCCTTTTTAACTGAAAAAGATAATACGGTCTACCTCATAATAGAAAATCGAATAGATTAATAATTTAAGATGTAATATCTACATGGAAAATTAATTTATTTTGTAACTTATTTTCCAAAGTTCAAGGATTTTCATTAATACATTTTAATCTCATTTCTGTTATATAGACTTGGTTCTCAAAGCCCCTACTGTAAGATAAGCAACAATTATTACAATAATCTAGTAACAATATTGCTGTGTTAAAGGTTTAGTAATATATTTAGGTATCACTTTCATAATCGTGGATTTCAATTTTACAAAGTAGCCTAAAAATTCTACAATGTCAATCAATGCAAATAAACCATGGTAGGGATGGAGAATATTTTCTAGTGGTAGCCTGTTGAGTTAGGTGTTGGAAGATCCTCAAAAGCTTTAGATATGTTGCAGGAACTGTATTTGAGATCCAAACCTTCAAGTTGAAAATCTGTCGCCAATCACCTTTTAGGCACTTTTCAGGTGACTTTGTGGTGAAACGTTTAAACCTATAAGTATAACAAAAATTGTTAATACAAACTGAGTTGCAAATACAGAGAAATGAATTCAAGCAATCTTACACTTTTAACTACCACGACCTGTGATTACAATTTTTACACTACAAATTTACTAATTAAAAGATAAAAACCAAAATAAAAAACATCTTTACCGCAGTATAAGCGTGTATTACAAACTTGTGTCTACCATAAAGGTGCAGTGAAATAGGCTCGCTTGCACCAATTACGTGTTCCCTACGTGTAAATGTAAGTGCTTAGCGCAGAGCCACTTACAAATGGCCAGCGACTCTTACAAACCACCACACAGCGCCGCAGCGAGTAATTGGCGAGCACTCGGCTTCGCTTACCGCTACCTCTAAAGCCTTCCATTCATCACGCAGCTGAACTCACCGACACACGGCCTTCGTTTCCCATTTTTCATTTCTCTTATCGTAATTACGAACGATGCCTCATTTATCGTATATACACATTACACATACAGAGTATTCAAATTGTAAAGGCTATGTAATACTAAACTATATTTTGGGATGTCATAATGCGTACGTTTTATAGAAAAAACACAGCTTTATTGAAAACTAGCTGAGCCCGCGACTTTGTCCGCGTAGTATTTCATGTGAAAAAGAATGATTAATAAAATCATCCAAATGTATTAAGTTAGTACTAATTGCATACTTATTAATACTTAAAAACAATTTAATTGTGTCGTCATTAAAGTAACTTTTGATGGACTGAACCGATTCTAATGAAACAAAGGCTAAATGTTACTCGAAGATATGCTTTATGATTTGAAGCTTTATCATAAACACAGTATTTTAGCTGTGAGTGTGTGCAAGCAAAGAGACAGACAGATATTTCTAAAAATGACTGGAATGTAGTTTATTACCTATTTCTAGACACTTGCAACATTTTTTTACAAAAATTTAAAAACTGCAAACACGTTACACGATTTACATTTATTATGTAAATAGATATACAAAGTAGATTTAGGACCTAAATCATCTATCGGTATTTACTAGCAGCCGTACGTGAAAATCAGGACCCCTTTTAGTCCTAACGTGGTAATATATTTTAGCTTACGAAGTGAATTAGTACTCAAAATGTTGACATAACCTATGTATATAAAACAGACTCGATTTATTTAACCATTCATAACTCAAATACGGCCGGATCGACTTTTATGACCTTTAAGTTGTTGAAAATGTCTCCCTTCTCAATAGCAGAGTAACATACTCTAGCTAACATCGAAACAAATCTCGAAAAAATGTATGATTTATAGGTATATATTTTGTAAAGGCATTTTTTGATGACTTTTCGATGATTTTTTTTTATTCATGTAACATAAGGTGTTTCAATGAGTGAAAACCAAAGTTGATCAAATAGATGAACAAAAAGTATTGCAACAATACTATACGAATCTCTTCAATTGTATTGTATTGTAGAGCACTTCATTGTGTATACACGAAACTATATTATTAGAAAAGACTCGCACTTTGATACCATAATATCCCATGACCAGTAATCGTGTTAAAAAATATGTTATGATTATTTACAACGTAGTACAGCCCTAAAACTATGTATAACAAATACATTCGAAATATATTCAGTTTTAAATAATTCCCTTCTTTCATGAAGGCTGTATATATTAGCTACGACCCTGAATAAAAAAATATACATCAATTTTCCTTACAAAAATAAATAACCCAAGCAAGATCAATAAGAAAAAACATCACAAAGCATTGATACCCGGAACGATTATACCAAATTATAATAATTTACAGACCATGACGATCTCTCTAGATCAGGAAACTAAACACTATAATGTTTCAGAAATGGATCCGAATGAGCTAATGAGGCCACTGAATCTCATGAATAT